>CAKOAT010226154.1:0-40109 GCA_932364175.1 Eruca vesicaria subsp. sativa | reverse complement strand
CAGACGCAAATTCTGGATATGTTGATTGAAAATGCTTCCATGCTTTTGCATCTGAAGGATGTCTAATCTCACCATCTGTCGAATGCTCCGCATGCCATCTCATTGGTTGGGCTGTGCGTTCAGATTGATACAACCTCTTCAACCTTTCCGTCAGAGGCAAATACCACATCCTTTTATATGGCACTGGATGTCTTCCACTAGTATCTCTATAACGAGCCTTCCCACAAAATTTGCATGTAACCCGGTTCTCATCCGCCCTCCAATATATCATGCAGTTATCGATGCATACATCTATTACCTGATACGATAAACCAAGACCAGCAACGAGTTTCTGAACCTCGTAGTATGAACCTGGGGCTAGATTATCCTCTGGTAAAATACCCTTTACAAAATCAGCAATCGCATCCACACATTCTTCAGCCAAATTATAATCGGTTTTAATGCCCATCAATCTTGTTGCAGATGATAAAGGTGAATGACCATCTCTGCAACCTTGTTACAAAGGTTGTTTTCCTGCATCCAACATATCAAAAAATCTCCTAGCTTCTACATTGGGTAATTCATCCCCTCTAAAATGATCATTTACCATCTGCTCAGTACCTACACCAAAATCTACATCCGTTCTAATTGGTTCTTCTAACCTATCCGATGTCTGGGGTCGCTAGTACTACCATATTCATAATCAGTTTCCCCGTGCTGATACCAAATTTAGTAACTTCGTGTAAACCCGTTCAAATATAGATGAGTCCAAACTTCCCACTCTTTTATAACCTTTCTATTTTTACAAGTAGTGCAAGGACATCTTAACATACCCGTTTTTGCTTCCGGTTGTCGTTGAACTACCGCCATGAATTCCCTAATGCCTTTAAGGTATTCTTCCATAAGTAATTTCGTGTCGGGATCCAAATGAGGTCGATCCATCCACGAACGATAATAATTTGAAGAAGACATGTTTTTGTGAACCAGATTCGTGTGTATAAGTGAGAGGATGAGAATATTGAGTGAATGAAAGGAGAGGAGGGGTGCTTGTATTTATAGATGAAATTCTGCCGACGATTCCGACGAAATTCCGACGGAAAANATCCACGAACGATAATAATTTGAAGAAGACATGTTTTTGTGAACCAGATTCGTGTGTATAAGTGAGAGGATGAGAATATTGAGTGAATGAAAGGAGAGGAGGGGTGCTTGTATTTATAGATGAAATTCTGCCGACGATTCCGACGAAATTCCGACGGAAAACTAGTATTCCGTCGGAATTTCGTCGGAATATACAACGGCTAGAAATATCCGTCGGAATTTCGTCGGAATATACAACGGTCATAAATATCCCTCGGAATTCTGTCGGAATATTCCGATGAAATTCCGAGAAAAATGTAAAATCCTCGGAATTTTCGAACTTTTCCAACGGTTTGTCAACGGCTATAATTTATCCTCGGAATGTCCTCGGTTTATCCCGACGGAATATAGGTTCCTCGGAATGTCGTCGGAATATTCCGACGGAATTCCGAGGAAACATAAAATTTGTGTTTCGTCGGAATCCCATCGGAATTTTCCGAGGAACGGCGTGGCCGTCGAAATTTTCCTCGGAATAAGCCATGTTTTCTTGTAGTGTCAGAAGCGTGATGATACATATCATCTTCCTGGCAAAGGCATAAATCACTGCACTATGTCCGCAAATCATGAAATCAAACCTGTTACCGAGAATATATAATTTTGACAACATGAAAATTAAAAGCCAGAAAGACTGAATACCGAATTTCATAAAAACCTAAAACCATTGCATTTACGGTAAACTAACAACAATGCTTACTTGAGCACAGTTCCAATCGCTGTCTACGGTAATAAGGTAAAAATATATAGAAACGCTAAAAGGTAAAACTTCTCAGGGACAGGTTGCAAGCTTTTA
Source organism: Eruca vesicaria subsp. sativa (assembly GCA_932364175.1). Lineage (NCBI taxonomy): Eukaryota > Viridiplantae > Streptophyta > Magnoliopsida > Brassicales > Brassicaceae > Eruca > Eruca vesicaria. Next base: position 38,200 of record CAKOAT010226154.1, on the reverse strand, counting down.
ATTTTGATAGTTTTTCAGTATTTGACAATTTGGATTCAATATTTGGTTTTTATTATTTGGAATAAAAAGATAACAAAAATATGCATATTTTATTAAAAAACAAAATATTCTAATTAGATTAGAATTTAAAAACTCAAGGAAAAGTAACATTGAACTAGAAAATATATAGGAAATTCCAAAAACATAACAGAAGAAATTTAAAATAGACAACATGCATGGATCACAGATCCACTTCCAGTCTAAATAACAATGAATTGCTGTTTTCTGTAATCCCAGTAGAGACGCAGCATTTCGCCTTCCTGAAGATCTAATGAACGCTTCAAGTTAGTCCAACCATCTCCAAAATGGTATTTACCATTCTCTGTACATCTCAGGATAACAGCGTATTCATTTCCTTCAATATAGTCGAGAACTTTCACTTCCTTGCCGTTCTGCATATTCTCAGTTGTAACCCCATTCATCTTGGTTAGTACGGATTGAATTTCTAGTTTAGGTAACTGCACACTGCGTACAAGATCAGTCTTTGTTAGTTGTTTTGATATGATCACATCAGGGTTTGGTGGATCTTCGAGAATCATCTTGTTCATCTTGTTGAATCTTTTTAAAAAACTGAAGATAGGTTATGAAAGTATAAGAAAATTATTTGTATTCGCTTTGTTTGTAGGCGCAGACATATATATATAATGGTAGACTTAAAAAAAATTGAAGTATAAGAAACGAAGAACTCCAAAGAGATTGGAAATAGTCCATTTGAGAAATCTAGAATTGTTCATCTCTATTAAGTTTACTACTATTCTCAAAAAGGAAATGAGATGGAGGAAAAAAAGACATACTAGATTTGGAAGGAAGTCATGACTTGAAAAGTGGAGTTTCCATAAAAGCAAAGGAACAAGAAAGGAAATACAAGACCAGCAGCATGAGAGAAAGTTTGATCTTGATATTTTCTTAGTTTCTGACTTTTTTTTATCCATTTCTAGCGCAATGATGTAGTGCAGCCAGTGGCGGAGCCAGAAAATAATTTTAATGGGGTCATAATAATTAAATTTGTTTATTCTTATTTTAATATATTTAACGTTTAAAAATATATATTAGGAATATATATCCCAAACATAAAAATCTTAAGACCAAACTAAAAAATAAAAAGGGATAAAATAAATTAAATGGCATTTAATTTTAAGAGAAGTTATTTGAAAAAAAACTAAAAAAAAATTGAAAGCAAAGATGCAAAGAATTTTTAAAATGGTATTAATAGCATTTACTATTTATAGCTCTTTTTATTTGGACCAAAACTTTAAGTGAGCTTGTATCATTATTTGGGTCTTTAGCCCACACTAGAATTTTAGGAAGAAAAAAAACATTATAGCTCTTTTTATTTGGACCAAAACTTTAAGTGAGCTTGTATCATTATTTGGGTCTTTAGCCCACACTAGAATTTTAGGAAGAAAAAAAACAAGCAAAAATGAATGGGTATGGGTGCAGAGCAGGTTTGAACCCGGAGTAGGGGGGTCATAGACAGTGATTGAAGCCAACTGAGCTATTTATCTCTAACGTCTACAGCCTAAATTTTTGGTTTCTATATTCTACTGGGGTCAGTTGACCCCCCTATCCCTTAACTAGATCCCCCCCTGAGTGCAGCTCCAGTTTCAGAACATAACCGTCGAATAGACTAGCGGGGTGAGAGAAAGTTAGAGCCAAGGGAAAAGAGTCCAGGCCTTACAATCATTTTACACGTCTGGTGTTTATGTACTGAGATGCGTAAGCCTCTCGACGAGTAGTTAATTCTGGTTTATATGCCCAACTGGTTACAAGAAATTCCAGAAATCTAAACCATTTCATCGCTTTCTGCTTGGAAAAATCTGAAGAAAAAAGAAAAATATAATTCGAAAAACAATGATGTTAACTATACAGATCGTTCTTGAATTATTATTGATCTTGAGAATGTTTGATGAGTTTTTCAGCATGAGATAACCAAAACTTAACCGAACGTATTACACACCTACGATACTAAACCAAACGAAACAAGATGTGATGATTTTTTTTTTTTTTTTTGAACACACAAACAAGATGTGATGATAACATTGGCCTTGCTTACAAAACAAAAATGATAAACCAAAAGGGGAATGAATGAAGTGTAACATCCAAAGTCTATAGATCTCAAGTTAAGAACTCCATCAACACCACTAAAATTGACAAAATACCTATGGCGATAATGGCACTAACTTCTTAAAACTTTTGCTTAGAATCTATGTATGTCTTTTTTGCAATTGACGATAAATAATAAAATATTTAATACAAAAATATGGTTAACTGCAAAAAATAACATGTTCAAAATTCCTATGAAACTTCTGAAACCTCATGTGACAGTTAAAATACTTCGGTAGAATTCTACTTGGATTATACATCTCCAGAAATTTTCTATAGAAATCAAATTTACGCGAAACTACGGTCAATTTCAAAAATAACATTATTATCAGAGAAAAATTAGGTTAAAATCATTTCTTTTTGAAATAAAAAATAATCCAATATTTTACAATGGAAGACCTTTTAATAAATTATTTAATTGAGCAGATTTCTTAAGAAGCCTTCATTCGCTAATTGGTAATTGCAAAAATAACCTATAGATAAGACATTTCTAGAAGTCTTCTCCATAATTTTCAGTAAACTTGTAATTTTTACAAATTAAAATGAATTTTCAATATTAATTTTGTTAATTGATGTGTATTTGTCAATATTGAGTCTCTTTAAAATCTATTATATTAAAAGAGAAGTCATGACTCATTTCATGTGTGATTTTTTTTTATTTGGACCATTAACAAAAAAAAATTTATTAAATATATTTCATTTCTTTGTAACCACTTCAATCATAATATCTTTGATATCTTTTTATTTTAATATAAATATGTATTAATTCCTTTTAAAAAATCTTTTGAAAAGATTTTAGCAAGATCTTAACTTTAAAAACATTATATAAATATTTCACTAATTAATAACTTGAATAAAATTTCGAATTAGTAATGAAAATAACTATAAATTAATATATATATATATATATGAAAACAAATTTTATTATTTTATCTATTTAATAATCATAAACTATCAAATTAAATGAAATTATTATAATAAAGTGAATGCTATAAAATTATATTAAATTGATAAATTAATCAATTTTATTTTCATAAATAGAAAATATTAATGTTAAAAATATATAATATATTGGAAGAACGGATTAACATTAGTAACTATAAATACATGTAAAAAATTAACATATCTTAAACTTTTATAATATCGTATTATTTTTATAAACATAAAAAATTTAATAAACGGTAATCTAACTTTGAAACTCAAATAATAATTTAGTATAAATTATATATAAAATAATATGATTTTTCATGCATATATTAATATTAATAATTAAATATAAAGCCAATTAGATAAATATATAATAAGAAACAATTGATATTAACGTACAAGCTATAAAACTGTTGTGTTTGTAATAGTTATATAAATATTTAAACATATGACTAACATTATTAATGATAGAAAACAAATATATATATATATATATATGTATGAAAACAAAACCCGCGCGGTTGCGCGGGTCCAAATCTAGTTTATAACTTAATTGGTAAAATTATGATATGAGTGACATTCATGTTTACTAGTGTTTCCACCTAATGAGAAATAAATCTGATGTGAAAACACTTCTTTATGTAATGTTACAAATGTTTTAGTAAGTTGCTTGCAAGATATATAAGAACTTCAATTCTTAGACAGATCTAATAGCAGTCGCTATATAGACTCATCCATTGATCTTATTGCCGGCAATATCGACTGATGTTTTGACAGTTGTTGGTGTGAAAAACCGTAATCTCGAAATCAACGTGTATGATAACTTCAATAAAAAATGGAATCATTACTTCCACGAAAATCGTTTTATAAAGCTCGAGAATCGTTTTATAAAACTCAAAGATCGTTTTATAAAACTCGAGAATCATTTTATAGAACTCGAGAATCGTTTTATAAATCTCGAGAATCATTTTATAAAACTCGAGAATCGTTTTATAAAACTCGAAGATCGTTTTATAAAAACTCGAAGAATCGTTTTATAAAACTCGAGAATCATTTTATAAAACTCAAGAATCATTATAAAACTCGAAGATCGTTTTATAAAACTAGAGAATCGTTTTACAAAATCGCAAAAAACCGAAACCGCCGCAAAACACGAACTAGTCACGACTAGTTCGCCTGCTGGCGAACTAAGCCGAGCTGGCTTAGTTCGCCAGCAGGTGAACTAGGAGCGTCCCGACTAGTTCGCCTGCTGGCGAACTAAGCCAGCTCGGCTTAGTTCGCCAGCAGGCGAACTAGAAGCTCCTCGGACAGCTGGACCGGACCGGCTCGATTCTTCGTACGTTGAACCGACCATCCCGAGCCTCGATCTCCTGCATCCCCGATTCGAAACTTACGTCCTTCAACACGGTCGCATTTTGAACCACGACCGAAATGTCTCTCGTTTCGTCTCGATCCGATTTATCGTTCGAGTTTTACGATAAAAACCGTAAAAATCCGTTTTCTCGAAAAGAACTCGAAGAAATCGTATAAAACGGTAACGGTTAAACAAGACACCGAACATTGCCTAAGCTATACGATTTATCCGAGATTTTTCGTTAAAATCGTAAAAAACGTATTTTTAATAAAAACGTCGAGTAAATCGTAAAAAACGTGTTTTTAATAAAAATGTCGAGTAAATCGTAAAAGACGGAAACGATCGACCAAGAAAAAAACGTAGCTAAACATCACGATTAACTCGAGGAATTTACTAAAAACGGCACTGAATCAGGAAACGATTCCGTGCAAGGTCGAGAAACGGATTTATCGCAAAACGGCCCGGAAGGTCCTAAAATGCGATAAAAGCCCGTCCCGCGATCTCGACAGAATCTAACCCGTAGATACGATAAAGTTTTGACGGTTTACTCGCAGAAGGGAAATAAAAGGCAAGTTTGAAGATAAATAGAAGATTTCCGCGGGAAGAAAGGAAGGATGGAGATAAATGGAAGTTTCCCGATAAACTCGAATCCGGGCAAAATGGAAAGATTGAGCCGCCTGGGAAAGGAGTCTATAAGCCAGAAGCATAGGGAAGAGGAAGGGGACGAAAATCAGACCTAAAAAGGCGGCTGTTAGCTTAGGAATTTAGGACTTAGCGTTTAGACTAGCAATCCAGATCCTTAGAACGTTTCGACGTCTAAGTTCTTCAATTCTCTTTGTAACAGTTGCCAATTTCTTACTTAATAAAAGCTTTCACACAAATTATTTATTCTCTGTTCTTCGTTATTCATCCATATTCTGTTAATTTCGTTTGTTTTAGTGATTTCCACAGAGATCCAGGACCTCGGGAAAATTAGGGTTTCTTCCTAAGTTTCTATATTTGACGGAAAATCGACAGTGTGGATTTCGGTTCCCACAACAGTGATATCGGAAGATATAGGTTGCCGTCGATCGATGAATCTATAGGAATATCGATCAATATAGCATAAGATTGAATCAAAACTGTGTTCACCAAGATCATAGACCGGCTCTCGCACATCCCTAGAGGATCTAAGCTTATGCCAAATGATTTCAGGATAATGATTAACAAGTTAAATCACTCCATGATCATACTCTAGTTAGCTACTCTTGAGTAAGCATTAGGGTTCATTTTGATAATGAATATCACAACTCAACATTCCATAGTTGGGGCTAATCCCTCATAACTATTTGAACCCTAAATCTAACAAAGGAATCTACTCAGACATGGCTAAGTGATTCATAGCAGCATGGTAATAATATAAATTCATAAGATTAGAAGATTGAACTCTTGGTTCCTTGGGACAACAAATCTCTTTGTGTGTTTCTTCCAAATCTAGAATTCTATAACCTTTGAGAATTAAGATGAAAAGAATACTTTATTACTAAGTATAAAATAGTATCGAAAGCAAATAAAGCACAAGAAAACTAAAAACATGCTTTGCCAAAACACATAGGCATAACTATAAATACGAGTTCCATTAGGTTAAGAACTCGTCTGGGGCAATCTTGTAATATTGGGAAAACTTGCACTTCAAGTCGGCCAAGTCAGAGTTGTTCTCCACGCTTGATATCGATCGATGGTACATGGTGTACATCGATCGATGGAGTATCTCGACTTCATCTTCTATGGAAGCGTCATCGCTCGATTACACAGGGTGTGTATCGATCGATATGTATCCTTGTTGTCTGATCTTCATAGTCATCTCGGAAAACTTTCCTTTAAGCTCCATAAGGGCACCTAAATCATCACTTTACTCCAAAATGCTCCTGAACCTGAAAACATACCTAATAGACTCCAAAACATATATATAACTTATAAAAACATATCAATACCATGGCTAAAAGTGGATCAAAATCATGGTATATCAACTCCCCTAGACTTAACCTTTTGCTTATCCTCAAGCAAACCATTGGCTAGTATTTTGGAAGAAGTTTAAAAACAGCAGGGACTCAATAAAATCTTAACTTTAAAAATCATCACCTCTACTTTGTTGCAAGCCACATCTCATATTACTAACTACAGAAGTACATTATACCATATCCTAGCTTAGCAACCAAATTCATCTAGCCAATCAACTTAAACAATCATGCCTATCTATCCCCTCTACTGATTTCATTTATGCATAAAATAAAAGTGTAGGCTTTACCTTGGGAGTATCGATCAAAGAACACTTGGATTCAACTCAAACAAGTTTCAGGCATTCTCATTCTGGTTCATTTTCTCCCTTTATCTCCCTTCTCTCAATCCCAAAATTTTTTCTTTTATATCAATCCCAATGAACAACTAATGTTCATCTTTTTGATCTTTCTACTTTTTGTAGTCTTTTCTGACAAAGTGTAGGCAAATAGTGGGGTCATAGGTAATTTACCTCTCCCTCGCTTCCACAATGTGTGATCATTCCTTTCATATAGAATAGTGGGGTCATAGGTAATGTACCTCTCCCCATGCCTCTCAGGAAATCATCTCAATCTTTTATTTTCTCTTTATGGGATGCCACAGGAAGGAGAGAAAGAAACCAAATTTTTTTAGACTTTTACCTTCCAGACTTGCATGAGGATTCCGATCCCTTGTATACCAATCCCCAAGACAAGCAATAGATGTCAGGTTAGGTTGGAAATCAACTTTGGTTCTTCCAAACAATCATGAAAAGTGTTGTCATAAGATGATCGGTGATCCACTTTAGCATCTATAGTACTTTCTGCAATCAAAAATTTAAAGAATGGTGCTAAAGAGTAGTAAGATAAAAAGCAAAAAAAATTGAAATCTTTTTGTCCCTTTCTTGACTCAATAAAACCGATTTTTGAAAACTTTTTAAGGAGATCAAAAAGGTAAAGTAGCATCAGTAATTCCACTCCCCCAGACTTAAATCATACATTGTCCCCAGTGTATAACGAGTCGGATTTAGAGCATAAGAAATAATAAATGTATAACTGATATCGAAATTGTGAACGATATACCTTACAGATGTTCGTATCGATCGATGGTGAGTCACTTCCATCGATCGTCATGGATAGGGTTATGTCGGGCGATGTAGACAGGGTCTCATCGGGTGATAGAGGTAGTGATCGTGTAGCTATATTCCTAAAACCAAATAAAAACGAAAGTAATAAGTAAAAAAAAAAATAAAACTAAATAAGAAAATACCTAATAGTGGGTTGCCTCCCACTCAGCGCTTAGTTAAAGTCATTTAGCTTGACTATGGAGGTGTGGTGGCTAGTGAGGTGGGTTGTAGGTACTTGTTGGGAAACAGGTATCCTCCTTGTCTTTTGATTCTTCAAACCATAAAGTTAAAAAGCTTCTTTTGGCTTTCGCACTTCTGGTCATACTAGCTTGCAAACCTTGGACCTCATAGTGGATTCTCTGTAGCTATTCCTCAATGCTTGCTAAGCTGCAGTCATGTTGTTCAATGTTGCTGTAGGTGTGCTCTAGACTAGTGCTCATCTGCATTAGGTCGAGGTTTTGGGTGTTCTGCACAGGGGAAAGGATGGTATCGACCGATCTCGGTGTAGGTCTATCGGTCGATGTGTATGGATGTCCATCGGTCAATGGGTTCAGAGGTTCTTCGATTGATGCGGATTGTGCAGATTAACTCGCGAGCTGGTTCTTGATGTTTTCGATCTCCTGCTGAATGTCTTCTGTTGTGCATTCCAATCATTGAACGTCACTCTGTACCGGGAACCAAAATTTGTGGAGTAAACTATACGCTTCTTCTTCACATGCTTCAATAGATCTGTAGATCTCCGTTGTGATTTCCTCAAGTTCTCCTCTGGTACAGAAATCTGGTGCGCGATTATCGATCGATGTGCTGGGTATATCATCGATCGATAGCTTCTGTAAGTGACTCTCGATAGGTTGGTCGAAGGTCGTGTCGATCGATGCTGATGGTGCTGCATTGGTCGATGGCTGTCTCTGAGATTCATGTTCTTTGCGAAGTGCATTCACCTCTTCTTGCAGGGCTTTTCTCTCTTTGCGAGCGAAGTCATTGATAGACAGATTCCATTGTAGTTCTCCTTGAAGTGATGCTATGGCTTTCTCATGTTCTGACCTCAGTGCTGCCATCTCCCAGTTGTGTTCACTAGTTCTTCCATTCAGCATGAATGTGACCTCTGCTTGTGTGTAGAGCTTGCAAACTGGAACTCCTTTAGCAAACTGTTCAGTGTGTTCTGGTAGACAGAAACAAGAGAGCCCAAACAGTGTGGCTCTGTTCAGCAGCTTCTCAATATCTTGTTTGGAAACATGGATGATATCTCCAGCTATGCTTCTTGCATTACCATTTTCATCTCTGTAGACTCCATATTCATCTTTCTTTTCCCAGAAGAAACGATGAACCACGTGTTTGAAAGCTCTCTTCCCAAACTCGCGATGTATATCGATCGATGCACGTCGCCATGTATCGACCGACGCTTGTTGAATTCCGGATTTGCTGAGTAGAGATGAAGGTTTTCTGCACCATCTTGCGCATGAAGTGTTTGTTGCTGGTGCTGATCGTTCTGGTAGATGGGTGGTTGTATGTAGGGATTGACTAATCCATCGGCCATCTGAAGGATTTCTGCAACGTCTTCTTTGGAGATTGGAATGATTCTTCCATCTAGTGCTCGTGCATGGCCTTCAGGATCCCTGAAAATACCAAATTCATCCGGAGTTAGTAATGTAAAATTCGAGATTATGTGTTTGTACCTCGGATGGTGTGGTATCGATCGGTGGTAGAGCAGCTGTATCGGTCGATCTGTTGAGGAACATGCCGATCGATGGCTGTTGCTCCGTGTCGGTCGATACGTGTGCTTCAAGTTTGATCGCATATGGTAGTGGTGTTGTATCTACTTCAAATCTCTCATGGTAACTGCTTGCCCAACTTCCAATCGAGTAATCTCCGTCGTGTGGCTCATGTGGGACGTAGACTGGTGCACAGTAGGGTTTGTCGTCCATTGATTCGAAACGTCGTTTGAGCGATCTGGGTTGGGGCATTTCGGTCGATGGAGGGTGGACTCTATTGTTCGATGCTCTGAAGATGAAGGATGGGAGAGGAAGTCTTCATCTTCTCGAAGAAATCTAAACTCTGTGGCTCGTTCCTTTTCATAATCTTCATCATACTCCTCCTGGGTAGTGATGCTAGCTAGCTCTGGCATGTAATGATCGTTTTCCCAATCATCTGCGCTAAAATTGCCGCTAGAAACTCTTCCTCGATCTTCTAGAATACCTTATCAATCGATGACCATGTATGTCTATCGGTCGACTCGGGTTGACTGGTATTGGTTGATGATAGAAGACTGCCATCGGTCAATACTGCTGAATCGGTTTCGTACTCGGCCATGGAATCATACTCGTGGGCTCATAAACAAGTTGCTACGAGTGCTGGGCTCTTCATCCTTGGAAACTTGATGATTAGAACAGGGTTGTAGTTGATGGTAGGGTTGATGAGGGTTAGAACAGGGTTGTAGTTGATGGTAGGGTTGATGAGGATTTGAGGTCACAAACAGCTCCAACCGTGGCTAAGAAGGCTCTTCCAAGTAATAGAGAAGTATTGAAGTTGAGTTTGTTGGCAAGGACATGGAAGTCTATAGGAATTAGGGCATCTCCAATCTGTACCTCAAGGTTTCTAACTATTTCTCCAGAGTTCTGCTGAGAACAATCACAAAGATGAAAGATTCTTCAGTAGGCTCTATCTTCAGACCTATCTGGTCTGCCATAAGCTTGGGTAGGATGCTAACTCCAGATCCTGTATCGCATAGAGCACGAGGGAATTCAACACCTCTGATGGAACATGGTAGTGTGAACTTCCCATGATCGCTCTTCTTCTCCAGTGTGATCTTCTTCTTTAGACTGTCTCTGACTTGGTGAAACATTCTCTTGATGTCTTCTTCTGTCTCTCTGGTCTCTCTGAAAAACATCCACAATCTGTGTGAAAAGTAAGCTTCTTAAAAGAGTTTCTCTCTAGGTATTCTCAGAACTCTCTTTCGGAAGCTTGACAATCCTTTCTCATTAGCTTCCCTTTTATAAGGCTTGGGTATCTTCTCTTTCCTTTTTCTGAGAACTCTTCCATGATTTTCCTTTTCTATCTCCATGGACTCAAAGATATCCGTGGGTCTCTCCATGATGGCTTTTTGAGGGCTTCCAGTAGTGTAATACTGCTCCCGGAATGCGTCAATACATGCACTATCTATCTTTGGAAGTTGCATTCGGTGTTGGGGTACTGTGTATCGGGCGACACTGACTGGAGTGCATCGTTCGATATCGAGGTCTTCCTGTCGATCGATGGGAGGGTCATCATGTCGATCGATGTCGTGCGGATCAATTTTAACAGGGACGGGCGGATGTGGGTGTCGTGCTGCGAAGGCTTCGTGAGGCATTGTCTTGACGGCACTGCAGTCGTGATGGTACTCGTCTAAGTCCATCTATCGACACTCATCAAAGTCTATCGATCGTAGTACATGGGATCGTATCGGTTGATGTTCACGGGATGAAATCGATCGATAATAGTCGCGAACGAAGTCTCTCTTATCATCAGATCTTTGAATCTATTCGACTACCTCTTGCCAAAATTCATGATCCAGGATGGCATTGATGTTATGGTTGCTGGCAAACTTCTGCTTTTTTTAGGGCTTCTCCTGTCTGAAACACCTGAGTCTCTAGCTTCTTCACATGGGTGTTTAAAGCATCAAGCTTTGTGGTGAGGGTGTTGTAGACGGAGTCAATCTTTCCATTGAAGTCTGTCTAGAGTTTCTGCTGACTCTCAAGAACCTTGTCTAGCATCTCCTCCAGTTTACTGTCTTGGGTGGGTGGGTGTGGCTTGGAGTAGAATGAGTTCCCATAGCTCTTGTTGTTGTTGGGATTGCTGCTGCTGAAGGTGTTGGGCTTCTGTGAACTCTGGTTGAAGTTGCTTCTCTGGCCCATGAAGTTTCTGTATCCTCCTTGGTTACCAGATCTCTGAAAACCAGCTCCATTGACCCAGTTCACATCTTCTTCTGTATCGGTCGACGAACGGTTGTTGATGTCAATCAATGTGGCGGTGAGAGTATCGGTCGACGAAGAAGGTGTCTCGGTCGACTGAGGTAGGCGAGTATCGGTCGACAAAGAAGTGTTGATGTCGATCGATGTGGAGCGTAGGTCTTTGCGGATGCTACGTTCCATGCTGTGAGGGTCTTCTGAGTACACAAGTTGGCTGTTCTTGTTGCTTCTAGTACTGCTGGGCATGTACCAGAAAAAGACAAGAACAAATTTTTGCGTCAAAAGATGATTAAGCAATAAAAGAAAAATAACCTAGACCTAATCAGATTAAATCTAATGGCTATCAAAGTTCCCCGGCAACGGCGCCTAATTTGATATCACTCAAATATTAAACCCTAAGGAGTGAATTACTCTCTCAAATAAGAGGTCCAATTGTAGTACTTAGGGATCGAATCCACAGGGAACAGAGGAACACAAAAGATGTAATCCTAAGTGATTATGCTAGGTTGATTAAGTTTAAATAGTAAATTGCAGTTCTGAGCAATGATAAGTTGCTCAAGAGAATAGGTTTTGGTTTAAAACAATAAAAGAAAGTAGTTAGATTCAAGGTTGCTATTCAGATAATCAGAATTATAATGCTACAGATGTTTTAGTAAGTTGCTTGCAAGATATATAAGAACTTCAATTCTTAGACAGATCTAATAGCAGTCGCTATATAGACTCATCCATTGATCTTATTGCTGGCAATATCGACCGATGTTTTGACAGCGATATCGGACGATATGGGTTGCTGTCGATCGATGACTCCATAGGAGTATCGATCGATATAGCATAAGATCGAATGGAAGCTTATGCCGGCTCTCGCACATCCCTAGAGGATCTAAGCTTATGCAAAATGATTTCAGGATAATGATTAACAAGTTAAATCACTCCATGATCATACTCTAGTTAGCTACTCTCGAGTAAGCATTAGGGTTCATTCGGATAATGAATATCACAACTCAACATTCCATAGTTGGGGCTAATCCCTCATAACTATTTGAACCCTTAATCTAACAAAGGAATCTACTCAGACATGGCTAAGTGATTCATCGAAGCAAGGTAATAATAGAAATTCATAAGATTAGAAGATTGAACTCTTGGTTCTTTGGGAAAACAAATCTCTTTGTGTGTTTCTTCTAAATCTAGAATTCTATAACCTTTGAGAATTAAGATGAAAAGAATACCTTATTGCTAAGTATAAAATAGTATCGAAAGCAAACAAAGCACAAGAAAACTAAAAAACATGCTTGCCAAAACAGATAGGCATAACTATAAATATGAGTTCCATTAGCGTAAAATCTCGTCAGGGGAAATCTTGTAATATTGGGAAAACTTGGGCTTCAAGTTAGCCAAGTCAGACTTGTTCTCTATGCTTGATATCGATCGATGGTACATGGTGTACATCGATCGATGGAGTATCTCGGCTTCATCTTCTATGGAAGCGTCCTCGATCGATTACACATGGTGTGTATCGATCGATACGTATCCTTGTTGTCTGATCTTCATAGTCATCTCGGAAAACTTTCATTTAAGCTCCATAAGGGCACCTAAATCATCACTTTACTCCAAAATGCTCCTGAACCTGAAAACATACCTAATAGACTCAAAAACATATATATAACTTATAAAAACATATCAATACCATGGCTAAAAGTGGGTCAAAATCATGGTATATCAACTAGGAACCTGGGTAAGCTTACAGCTCTTGAATCTTTCGATCAGGCGCTTTGCAACAGCAAGGTATCTGATCATACTAGCGTCCTTGGCCTGGTAATCACCTTGTACTTGGCTGATGATCAGTTGGGAGTCGCTGAATACTTGGATCTCCTTTTCTCCCATCTGCATGGCGAGTGATAGGCCTGCGATCAGGGCCTCATCCTCAGCTTCATTATTTGTGGCTTTGAAGTTGCATCTTATCACTCTTGATGCTGATTCACCAGTGGGGGAGGTCAGGACTAGGCCTACTCCTGCCCCTCTTACGTTGCTGGAACCTTCGACATGTAGGTTCCATTCTTCTGCTCCTCCCGCTGTGTGCTGGAAATCAATCTCTGACTCCGGGACCGGAAGCATAGAAGGTGAGAATTCAGCCACAAAGTCAGCAAGGACCTGTGATTTGATGTTCGTAGCCGGCTTGAAGATTATGTCGTATTCCTCGAGCCCGATCGCCCACTTTGCAAGGCGTCCTCACACCTCGGGCTTATGGAGAACAACTTTTATGGGGAAGGAAGTGATTACCATGATCTGATGGGCCTGGAAATAGGGCTGGAGCTTGCGGGCCGATGTCACCAAGGACTTGCTCACGTAGTAGATGGGACCTGTCTCCTTCCCTCTTCCCTCACGAGGACTCCGCTTACTGCATGCTCGGACATGGCGAGGTAGAGTAGTAGGGTCTCTCCATCTATAAACTTTCCGCCAAGAAACCGTCATCCAAACCGGCGGTTCAGGAAGATGATGACGTTCAGTTCCTTCGATCCAGCAAGCGCAGGGCTTCGCCTGGTGCGGCCCCTGCTACCTTCAAGAAGAAAGCCAAAGCCGCAGGGTCCGTACCGGGAGCTTCTCATACGGTTTCCGATGGGCTGGCCGTAGCTTTGGCCAATCTCAATGAGAAGGTATTCCCCACGATTCCATGCTTCCTTCCCGCGGGGGACCTCTCTATGTCTGTTGTATCCCTTATGTGCAATCTCCTCGAGGTGCGTGACTTCCCCCCTTTTTTTTTACTGTATGCAATGTCTGCGTGCTGGTTTTTCTTATGACACTTTCTTTGTAGGCAACGTCTCATCTATTTCATCTCAAGGAAATGATAGATGAGAAGGTCTCTAGTGAAGAGAGGGTGGAAGATTTGGTGTCTAAACTCTGTGATTAGGAGAATCGCGGCTTGACTCAGGAGAAAGAGATCAAATCTCTTCAGCTAAAGTTGAAGAAGAAAGTGGATGCTGAAGTCTTAACCGTGGCTGAGAATGTCGCTCTTAGGGGAGATTTGGAGGAATTGTAGGATTTGAAGGAAGGGCTGTGCGGGTTTAAGTCCGAGAAGGAGGACTTTGATGATGAGAGGGTCGTAGCGGTGCATGGAGCTACAACTGCTGCTCGTTGGGAGCTGATGAGAGAGTGGCTCAATGTGCAGACTGATAAGTGGAAGCCAAAGGAAGATTTGGAGCGTTACAAGAAGGTGAAGATTGCACAGGCTGCACATCAGGGTCTTCCCTCTCCCTCTTTTGAAGGCGAGCCTACTGTTAAGGAGGTAGGAGCTCTGAGTGAGACTCCTTTGCCTGTACCTGTCGATGATCCGATGGCCTCCTCTTCTGCCCCTGCTGATGACCCGAAGGACTCTTCCTCTGCTTGACTTTCTTTTAAAATATGAACTTTTTGCCCTTTGTTAGGGATTTGTTATGTTGTACCCTTTGGGGTTTTAAAACTTGGTACTGGGACTTCGTGCCCCTTTTGCTTTTTGTAAAACTGATATGGCCTCTTGAGGCCCGTACTTTAAAAACCATTTCTAGTAGATTATTGCTTTTTATGTCGAATGGAATGTTTAGCTTAGATGCTCCGTAGACTTCATCAAGTATGTTGTGGGTTCTGCCAAATGCTTTCTTGGGTGTAAGATATCAGTCCCAAAATATTATGGGCTTTGGAGGAGGAGGTTCCTTGGCCCTTGGCTAAGGGTTGGTGAGGATATGAAGGTTCTTAGAAGAATCTAAGTTTTCTTTCATCCTCAGGGACCCGGGGGTCTTGGAGGATTCCTAGAGCTCTGTTAGATCTCGAGATCTTTGGTTAGACCCTGCATTCTTTTACTCAGACATGGAGATAGGAGAGTTCTTCATGGAAGTGGGAACTTGTAGTTCTGAATTAATGGGCTCGTCGCCTGGACCTGGAGATTCTGATTGAGCCTGAAGAGTCAGGGTTTTGGCCCGAAGGTTTAGGCCCTGAGGTCTCTAGCTGGGCCCGGGGGCTGGAAGTGTAAAGTCGTGACTTTGAACACTAGGAACTCGGAAGTTCATAATTTAACCCCGAGGTTAAATATTGGACTTTACAAGTCCAAGTCGCTTGCTTGAAACCCTAGGGTCTTTCCTGTATTAAAGGGAAATATGTTCTGAACCCTGAGGTTTTCGAATAGATTTTAAGGTGCTTGACCTGGACCCGGAGGTGAGTAGATAAGAGATGTAAAATTCGGGATTTTGAACATCTGGGACCCTGAGGTCGGACCCTGAGATCATTATCTTTGAGATTGTATTTTGCCCCCTTAGGTAGGCCATTACCGATCTTGGGTTTCAATGTAAAATTCGGAATTTTGAACATTTTGGGCCGGAGGCTCGTTGTCATCAGGATCGTATTCTGCCCCCCTTAGGTAGGCCACTACCGATCTCGGGCAAGGATTCGCATAGTGCCACTTGGGCCACTATCGAGATCTTGTAATACAGCACTCTACTTTTTGCAGAAAGCCACTCTCAGTCTTATATGTTTGTGCTGGGGTGGATCTACTGGGAAGTAGTGAGCCACATACCAGACTTGCTACTTTCCATGTCTGGATAAGTAGGATAGAAGTGCTCCTGGGTTTTGTGCACCATCAGCTCCCTGAAACCATGGGGGTGATCTCAGTACTCTGCAGTTATACGTCATGCCCCCTGCATCTCGTTTAGCTTGGGGCGTGTTTGATGCGTGGATTGATGCACTAGTACGTGTGGCCCTGATATCACTCAAATTACCCTAAGGAGTGAATTACTATCATCAAAAGAGGTTCAACTCTAGTACTTAGGGATCAAATCCACAAAGACTCTAGGATTACACAACAGATTATTTAGTTTTCGAAATAAAGCTAGACAGCAAGGCTTAAACAGTAACTTAAAGGTTGAGCAAGTAATTGCTCGATTGATTGATTGATTTGCTAAGAGGAAAGAAGGTAGTTAGACTTAGGTATTTTCTCAGGTATGACTAACATGCAAGTTATAAAGGGTTTTTATTGTTCATAGTTCAGGATTTAAACTTTTAAGGTTTTAAATCTAAAGGATTAACTCACACTGGCCTCGGGTCAAGAACTATCGTTCGGTGACCATGAGAAGGTATCGATCGATATTCAGTCGAATCATCGATCGATGACTCTTTGCCATATCGATCGACAAGATGATTATCTCGTCGAGCGATATCGCTTCCAGCGAGTTATAATAATAAGTTTGGAACGGTTCTCTAGTCTTCACTAAGTTTACTTAGATTTCAGGTAATTGCCAAGTTCTCACTTGTCCATAATGATCATGAAATCAAAGATAAGGGTGATCAATCCTTATCATTAGCATTTATGATGACTAGATGAAGAACTATATTTTAAACACCCTAGTAATGGTTCATTCAATGCATGAGTCAACCTTAATGAGAAACCTAAATCTAACAAGAGAGACTACTCAAACATATTCATGAGAGACAAAGTCATAATGGTTTGAATAATGCTTTAAAGATACTAATAGCAAGAGAAACAATAAAGAAATAAGTAAAGCAAAAGAGTTCAAGATCTTCTCTGGATTTGTAGTTCAGATCTCTCTGTCTACTCCTAAGCTCTTCTCAAAGTGTAGCTAGATGCCTCTCTCCAAATTAGGTCTAAAAAGATCTCTCTAGAGAAGTATGTTAAACTAGGTTAAAATCTTTATAATATAGCCTAACAGGCAGCCAGGGACATAAGGTGTAATTATTAAAACTCTTGTGAAGCAATTAGGGCTTCTAATCTTTATTTAATCACTTGGAAGACTTCTGTATCGATTGATGGTGAATGTCTTCAATCGATCGATACGGGTAATGTTTCATCGGTCGATTGTTCTCAACGTGCATCAGTCGATACCTTTAACATCGTTTTGTTCATATCTTCAAAAAGTCTTCATTTTAGCTCCATGATGGCTAGTTTACACCAATGAGTACCTGAACCTGTAAAAGCTCTAAAAAGACACTAGAAGTATCCTTTTGTTTCCAAAAACATATATAAATCATGGTTGAAAGTGGGTAAAATCCATGACATATCAACTCCCCCAGACTTATCCTTTTGCTTGTTCTCAAGCAAATAATAGGACATTGGTCTAGAAAAGCTTTAAAAGACGGAAGCTCCTATAATTCTAAACTTAGAACCATCACCTCTTTACTTATCGCAAGCCACTTCATATATCTATCAATCTAAGAAGTACATCACACCATATCCTAGCTTAGCAACCAATCTCAACTAGCCAACAACTTAATGATCCTGTTTGTCTATCCCCTCTGCCGGTTTCATTTATGCATAAATTAAAAATGCGGGCTTTACCTTGGGAATATCGATCAAAGGACACGTGGACTCTTATCCCAACAGATATCTGAGTAAACATGCGATCTTATTATGGTTTCCTTTTTCCCTTTATCTTCCTTCTCTGAATCCTCAATTTTCACTTAGGTCAATGCCAATGAACAACAAATGCTCATCTTAGTGATCTTTCACTTAGGTAATGTACCTCTTCCTCGCTTCCACAATGTGTGATCATTCTTTTGAATTAAAATAGTGGGGTCATGGGTAATGTACCTCTCCCACTGCCTCTCAGGAATCATCTCAATCTTTTATTTTATTTTTATTGGATGCCAAAGGAAGGAGAGAAGGAAACTAAAATCACCAAGACTTTTACGTTTCAGATCTGAAGGAGGAATCCGATCCAGTGTATACCAAGCCCCAAGACAAGCAAAATATGTCAGGTTAGGTTGGAAATCGTCTTTGGTTCTTCCAAACATTTTCAACAAGTGTTGTCATAGCTGACAGGTGATCCGCTTTAGCGTCTCTAGTACCCTCTGTAACTGACAAATCTAAGAGTGGTGCTAAGAAGTGGTTAGGTAACAATTCTGAATTAATATAATCATTTCTCCCTTCATAGTGAAACACCAAAATTATTCAAATATTTTTTTATTGGTTTGAATAACAAAGAAATGAAAATATTAGTAAATACCCCCCCCCCAGACTTAAACAACACTGTCCCCAATGTTATTTTGTCTAAGAGGAAAACAAAAATTTGATGTAGCAAATATATACATGTTAGTAGGAAAACCGTACCTCTACCCCTTACATATCGATCGATATGTCTTGTAAGACATCGAGCAATATGAAGTTAGCTGTATTGATCAACATAAAATGTTGCAAGTCGATCGATAAAAAGTGCCTTCACTTATTGTGCTGTCAATCCGTCGAAGTCACCATCTATGAGTGACTCTATGTTAGCTCTGTTAGACATTCTTAACACACACGAATAGTTAGATAAATAATCAAGGCAGGCATAGTTATGAAAGAGTACAAATATAAATCCTACAAGTCTGAAAATAAAAGTAAAAACATAATAGTACGAGATAAGGGATAGAAAAAGGCAAGTGACTTAGTCGTCACTGCTCTCATCCTCATCTCCATCGTCCTGACGGTACTGGTGGGATGGACATGGTGCCGAGGGGTCAAAGGCTAAAGTACTCGCTCTGCTTGAGCAGCGGCATCTCGAGACGCGGGACCAGATGGCACGAAGAGCATCCAACACTCCTCTCCTGAAAACCCTCTGATCTCCTGTCTCTATCCCTGCGAGATCTGGGAACCGGATCAGGTGTGCTGCTGATGAAGCCCGAGAGGTAGCGCTGCGGACTCCTGTCTCTCGGCGTGATGCAGATGGGTTGAGGACGAGGCGTGCGTCTGGCTGGAACCTAAGCCTGTCAATGTCCGACACGAAGTCAATCGTCTCCCGGTGAGGCAGAAGGAACCGGTGTGTACCAGCTGTAGACCTGAAAGTCCAGGACAAATCCCTGTCCATCCAATGGCTATTACGCAGATTAGCTGCGTCGAAGTAAGAACGAGAAGTGTCTGCGCTTCCCTCGTCAAAGCGGATCCCGACGGACTGAAAGATCGGTGTCAGAAGACTCCCTATGCTCTCCCTCTTTCGACCGGATTTACTAGAGAAAGGCTTCGTCTTCAAGCTGACTAGATGCTCAGCGAAGACGGCACCCAGGTTAGGTGTGGTAAGCTCGCGGTCCGGGTCCAGGAAGGTCAGGTCTACTGTGGGAACCGAAATTCACACTTGTCGATTTCCGTTAAATAAGGAAACTTAGGAAAACCCTAATTTCCCAGGGGAACCGGATCTCTACGAAAGCCAACGACAAGTAACCAAATAAATGCAGAAAAATACGAAAAACGTAATAAAACGAATTTAAAGAAAAAGTAGATCTTATTTCGATTTCGCGTAAAAGCGTTGCGATAGTTACAAGGGTTTACAAAGGCTTTGGCCGCAGGGCCGTCAGCGAGTTATCAACATAAAAACCTTAAACCTAATCGAGTCACAGCTCGACAACAAAAGACGGAAAAAGATAAGAAAAAGGATTTGAATGATTTTGGACTGAACCTTATGAAAGGTTGCCTAAGTACCCCTTTCGAGGATCAATCGAACGTAGTTCAGTTGATTGAGCTGGACAAGAGATCGAACTGCCTGGGCGAGTTCGTCTAGTGATTGAGCGCCAGTCATAGAAACCAAACTTGTCGAGAAAAAGCCTAAGTTTCTAAGTGCGGAAAATTCTAAGTCTAGAAAAGTTGCAAAAAGACTCAGATGAGAGCTCTGGATTTCGTCCCCTTGCTTCTGCCCTATGCCTCTTGCTTATATACTCCCTTCCTAGGCGGTTTAGTCTTTCCATTTCGCCCAGATTCGAGTTTAATGGGAATCTCCAATTTATCTCGATCTTTCCTTTTTTTCCCGCAGAAATCTTCTATTTATCCTCAAATTTGACATTTATCTTCTTTCTGCGAGTAAATCGAAAAAACGTCGTCGTATCTTCGGGTTGGACTTCGTTTAAAGTCGCGAGTGGCTTTTATCGCGTTTTATGACTTTCGGAGCCATTTTGCGATAAATCCGTTTTACGACTTTAGACGAGATCGTTTCCTGATATGATGCCGTTTTTAGATAAGTTTCTCGAGTTAATCGTAAAGCTAAGCAATGTCCGATGTTTCCATTAATCGTGGCCGTTTTCTACGATTTACTCGGGGTTTTATTAAAAACGCGTTTTGTACGATTTTTACGAAAAATCTCGAATAAACAGTATAGTTTAGGCAATATTCGGTGTTTCGTTTAGCCGTTGCCGTTTTATACGATTTCCTCGAGTTCTTTTCGAGAAAACAAGGTTTTACGGTTTTTATCGTAAAACTCGAACGATAGGATGGATTGAGACGAAACGGGAGACATTTCGACCTTGATTCGGAATACGATCATGTCGAAGGACGTATGCCTTGAATAAAGGATGTGGGAGATCGAGGCTCGGGATGGTCGGCTCGACGTACGGCGAGCTAGTGCAGCTTGGCTAGGTCGCCAGCAGGCGAACTAGGCGATAAAAACCTGTGGGGCAAAGTCAGCACCTCTTAGTTTGCTGTTGGGGAGTCTCTAGTTCGCCTGCTGGCGAACTAGTCGGGGAGTGCCTAGTTCGCCTGCAGGCGAACTAAGCCAGCTTGGCTTACTTGGCCAGCAGGCGAACTAGTTGGAAGCTTCTAGTTCGCCTGCTGGCGAATTAAACCAGCTGGCTTAGTTCGCCAGCAGGCGAACTAGTCGTGACTAGTTCGCGTTCTGCGGCGGTTTCGTTTTTTCGCGGTTTTGTAAAACGATTTCTCGAGTTTTGTAAAAAAATTCTCGAGTTTTATAAAACGATTCTCGAGTTTTATAAAACGATCTTCGAGTTTTATAAAACGGCTTCTCGAATTTTATAAAACGATCCTTGAGTTTTATAAAATGATCTTCGAGTTTTATAAAACGTTTTCTCAAATTTTATAAAACGATCTTCGAGTTTCATAAAACGATCTTCGAGTTTTATAAAACGGTTTCTCGAGTTTTATAAAACGGCTTCTCGAGTTTTATAAAACGATCTTCAAGTTTTATAGAACGGCTTCTCGAGTTTTATAAAACGATCTTCGAGTTTTATTAAACGATCTTCGAGTTTTATAAAACGGCTTCTCGAGCTTTATAAAACGATCCTCGAGTTTTATAAAATGATCTTCGAGTTTAATAAAACGCCTTCTCGAGTTTTATAAAATGATTCTCGAGTTTTATAAAACGATTCTCGAGTTTTATAAAACGATTCTTTAGTTTTATAAAACGATTCTCGAGTTTTATAAAACGGTCTTCGAGTTTTATAAAACGATTCTCTAGGTTTATAAAACGATTCTTCGAGTTTTATAAAACGATTCTCGAGTTTTATAAAACGATTCTTCAAGTTTTATAAAACGATTCTTGAGTTTTGTAAAACGATTCTCGAGTTTTATAAATCGATTCTCGAATTTTATAGAACGATTTTCGAGTTTTATAGAACGATTTTCAAGTTTTATAAAACGATTCTCGAGTTTTATAAAACGATTCTTCATGGTTTATAAAATGATTCTCGAGTTTCATAAAACGATTCTTGAGTTTTATAAAACGATTCTCGAGTTTTATAAAACGATTCTTCGAGTTTTATAAAACGACTCTTGAGTTTTATAAAATGATTCTCGCGTTTTATAAAACGATTTCTTTTATATTTTCTGCAGAGACTTTTTGCCATTGATTCCGTTGTGACCGATTTTGACACCAACATCTACCAGTCCGTCAAGTGCAGACGATCGAGCACCACTTACAGAAACTATCAATTTGTGAAGACGAAGATTACAGAATCCTGGATGAATATTGCTTTCATCTACACAGTGATTTCAAAGGTCTGCAATGCACAATGGAAGATATTCAGAAGGAGGTAGCAGATATCCAAAAACAGCTCGCCAGCCGACATGACCCATCGCCATCGATCGATGAAACACCCAACGCATCGTTCGATATGCAACCTCCAACCTCAACCGACAATCCACCACACCACGACACCATGCAGCGCACAACAGAACATATCTACAGCATGATTGGCAACCATCAGTACAGCATTGCCAACTTAGAACGGTGGTTCGAAAAGATCCATGCAGAAGTTTATGGTTTGAAGACTAGTATGACCAGAAGTGAGAAGGCCACAAGAAGCTTTCTAACCTCTTGGTCTGATGAAACACAAGAACAGGAGGACCCTTGTTTACCAACAAGTACCTGCAACCCACCTTACTAGCAACCATACTTCCATAGTCAAGCTAAACTTACTTTAATCAAGCGCTGAGTGGGAGGCAACCCACTGTTAGGTATTTTACTAACTTACTTTATTTTATTTTTACTTACTAGTTTTGTTTTTATTTTGTTTTTAAGAAGATAGACACACGATCCATACCTATCGATCGATACGAACCAGTCGATATCGCTCGACATATACCAACACGCATCGATCGACGATGGCGACTCACCATCGATCGATACCCATATCGGTCAGGTATATCGTTTCCAATTTTCGATATCAGTTACACATATTTAATTTTTTCTTATGCTCTAACTCCGACTATTATACACTGAGGACAGTGTATGATTTAAGTCTGGGGGGAGTTGATTACTGATGTTACTTTACCTCTTTTTGATCTTTTTGATAAAGTTTTCAAATATTTGTTTTATTGAGTCAAGAAAGGGAAAAAAATTCAAAGTCTTACTTTTTATCGTACCACTCTTTAGCACCATTCTTAGATTTATTTGATTGCAGAAAGTACTATAGATGCTAAAGTGGATCACCGATCACCTACGTCAACACTTTCATGATTGTCTGGAAGAACCAAAGCTGATTTCCAACCTAACCTGACATTTATTGCTTGTCTTGGGGCTTGGTATACAAGGGATCGGAATCCTCTTGCAAGTCCGGAAGGTAAAAATCTCAAAAAATTTGGTTTCCTTCTTTCCTTCCTTCGGCATCCCCAGAAAATAAAAGATTGAAATGATTTCCTGAGAGGCAGAGGGAGAGGTACATTACCTATGACCCCACTATTATAAATCAAAGGAATGATCACAGCGAGGGAGAGGTACATTACCTATGACCCCACTATTCGCTTATAAATTGAGAAAGATCAATAAGATGAACATAACTGTTCAATGGGATTGATATAAAAGAAAGAAGAGTTGGGATTCAGAGAACGGGGATAAAGAAAGAAAGGGAACCAGGATGAGAATGCCTGAAAACTTGTTTGGGTTGAATCCAAGTGTTCCTGGATCGATACTCCCAAGGTAAAGCCTACACCTTTATTTTTATGCATAAATGAAATCAGTAGAGGGGATAGACAGACAAGGAATTTTTAAGTTGATTGGCTAGATGATTAGGTTGCTAAGCTAGGATATGGTATAATGTACTCCTGTAGTTGATAGAATAAGATGTAGTTTGCAACAAAGTAAGAGGTTATGATTTTTAAGTTAAGATTTTGATTGAGTCCCTGCTGTTTTTAAACTTCTTTTCAAGACTAACTTGATGTTTGCTTGAGGACAAGCAAAAGGTTAAGTCTGGGGGAGTTGATAGACCATGATTTTGACCCGCTTTTGGTCATATTTTCAATATGTTTTTATTATAAATATCAATGTTTTGGAGTCTATTAGGTATGTTTTCAGGTTTAGGAGCATTTTGTGGTAAAGTGACGATTTAGGTGCCTTTTGGTGCTTAGAGAAGAGTTTTCCAAGATGACTATGAAGATCCGATATAAGAGATACATATCGATCGATACACATCCTGTGTAATCGATCGATGACGCTTCCGTAGAAGTTGAAGTCGAGATCCTCCATCGATCGATGTACGCAATATACCATCGATCGATACAGAGCGTGATGAGCAAGATTTATTTGGCCAACTTGAAGCCCAAGTTCTCACCAAATTACAAGACTGCCCCTGACGAGTTTATTAACCTAATTGTACTCCCTATTTATACCTATGCCTATGAGCTTTAAGAACCAATTTTTCAAAGAGGTTTTTGAACCACGTTTTGTATTCTATTCTATATTAGCAATAAAAGTATTTTCTTTTCTTATTCTTTTGCTATGATACTCTTGGCTATGTCTGAGTAGATTCGTAGGTTAGATTTGGGGTTCAAATAGTTATGAGGGATTAGTCCCAACTATGGATTGTTGAGTTGTTATATTCATTATCCAAATGAACCCTAATGCTTACTCTAGACTTGTTACCTAGAATATTGATTTTGGAGTGACTAGTCTAATAGTCATCTTCCTGAAATCATTTGACTAAAGCCAGACTCTATTAAGGCACGATGCGATAGCCGGTCTTATAGAAATTCTCGGGTGAACAATAGTTCGATCCGATCTGATACTTAATATCGATCGATGCTCTTCTAGGGTATCGATCGACGACATGCTTATATCGATCGACACTGCGATAGCAACATCGATCGATGCAGTCGGCAATCAGATTAATGGACGAGTCTAACTAGCGACAGCTATAGATTTGTCTAAGGATTGAAGTTCTCATATATTTGCAAGCAATTCGTTAAGACATCCATAGATCTTTAATCCTGATTTTCTGAATAGTAACCTTGAATCTAACTATTTTCCTTCATTGTTTTCAAAACCAAAACCTATTCTCTTTTGCAACTAACCATTGCTACCTATTTTATTTACTGTTTTAAACCTTTTTCAACCTAGCTTAATCACTTAGGATTATATCTTTTGTGTCTCTAGTTCCTTGTGGATTCGATCCCTAAGTACTACGATTGAACCTCTTTTGATGAGAGTAATTCACTCCTTAGGGTATTTTGAGTGATATCATTTACGAAAATTTCTAGGAGCGAGTCGGTTTTAAGACGACGTCAGCGTCTCTAGCTCCTTCTTTCTTTTAGGAAATGAGCACGTTCGAATGTGTGGCGATCGTTTCTCTGTTGTACGAGAGATTGGATCTTAGTTTCATCGATGATTTCTGATTGTCTATTCTTCGTTCTTCATCTTTTGACCTACCGGTCTTCGACGAATTACCAGCGAGAGTTTCGGAGCGGGGAGAAGACTTAACCATCAGAGCTCGTGTTCTTGTTTCTTCGTACTGCTGGTTTTATTTGACCGACTAGGTGCGCTTTGTATATCGAAAATATCAATCACGTGTTTATGATTGGATGTTTTCGACTTAGCGTGGCAGAGTTTCGTAAAACCGAATTAGGTTTAGAGAGTTCAGATTTCTCGTATAGTTTAGGAAAATTTGGTGTTAAGTCAACCGTTGCCGTTTTAGACGATTGATTCGAACTTATACGAAGAAACAAGTCTTCGCGGTTTTATCGTAAAATCGCGATGGAAATTCCGATTAAGTCGAAACGAGAATCAGCGCGATCAAGACTCGACAGAGAAACTCGAGGATTGGTTCAGCTCGACGTAGGCCAGCTCGCCGTGTGGCGATCCGGATGGTAAGAACCCTTGGGGCAAAGTCATCGTCTCTCAGGCGAGCTAGGCGCTTGGTTCAGCTTTACGTTCGGCGAGCTAAGACGCTTGGTTTAGCTCTACATTCGGCGAGCTAAGACGCTTGGTTTAGCTCTACATTCAGCGATCTAAGACGCCTGGTTTAGCTCTACGTTCGGCGAGCTAAGACGCTTGGCGCGGGTGATCTCGATTCGTCAAGTTGACTTGTTTTCGTCGTAGAGTCTCAACGGAAAGTCCGATTGAGACGAAACGTAAAGCAGTGCGATTATTGTTTAGAGTACGATCAGGCTCACCGTAGCTATGAGTTGGATTGTGCGGACCCTCGGGCAAAATTCAGTGCCTCTAGGACGAGGTGGAAAGCCAGTTAGCTCGCAAAGATGGCGAGCTAGGTTGCTTGGCCGACTCACCGTCTTTTCGGCTGGATAGTATTGCCCGATTCTGCGAGTAGCCTAAGGTTCTTCCGCGAGCGACCTAGGGTTTTGTCGCGAATAACCTAGGGTTTTTCCGTGACTAACCTAGGGCTTTCTCCGCGAGTAAAGATAGGGCTTTCTCCGCGAATAACATAGGGCTTTCTCCGCGAAAACCTAGGGTTTTGCCGCAAATAACCTACGTATTTTCCGCAAGTAACCCAGGTTGTATTTCGTGAATAACTTACGGTTTGTTCCGCGGTTTCTGGGAGAGCAAGTTTTATTTTTCCGAAAAGTTCTCGGAAAACGTCTTTTGCTCAACCCCTGAGATTTGTCCAACTTCGGAAATAAGAAAAACGCTACAGGGTTTGATAGATTTTATCGTTGCCCTTAGTGATCTGAGATAGAAATCGTGAGCTTTTTTCGTTGATCTTCCCGTGGCGAAGAGTCGCGATTAGGTTTTCGATTTTGTTGAGTACTACAGCGTTTGCGTGGGCGTTGGCTGTACGAGTAGTCGCTGTACGCGTCTTTTTGCGAGTTGTGACTTTGTCTTTCATATATCCAGACATCGTTTTGATCAAGCGTTTTGCGGCTATGAGTAAGAGTAATCCGACCCCCCCCCCTCCTTCTAGCGCCAAACTGTGGGAACCAAAATTTACACTTGTCGATTTCCGTTAAATAAGGAAACTTAGGAAAACCCTAATTTTCCAGAGGAACCGGATCTCTGCGAAAGCCAACCACAAGTAACCAAATAAATGTGGAAAATATGAAAAACGTAATAAAACGAATTTAAAGAAAGGGTAGATCTTATTTCGATTTCGCGTAAGAGCGTTGCGATCATTACAAGGGTTTACAAAGGCTTTGGCCGCAGGGCCGTCAGCGAGTTATCAACATAAAAACCTTAAACCTAATCGAGTCGAAGCTCGATAGCAAAAGACGGAAAAAGATAAGAAAAAGGATTTTAATGATTTCGGACTGAACCTTATGAAAGGCTGCCTACGTAGCCCTTTCGAGGATCAAGTCGAACGTAGTTCAGTTGATTGAGCTGGACAAGAGATCGAACTGCCTGGGCGAGTTCATCTAGTGATTGAGCGCCAGTCATAGAAACCGAACTTGTCGAGAAAAAGCCTAAGTTTCTAAGTGCGGAAAATTCTAAGTCTAGAAAAGTTGCAAAAAGACTTAGGTGAGAGCTCTGGATTTCGTCCCCTTGCTTTTTCCCTATGCCTCTTGCTTATATACTCCCTTCCTAGGCGGTTTAGTCTTTCCATTTCGCCCAGATTCGAGTTAATTGGGAATCTTCCATTTATCTCGATCTTTCTTTTTTTCCCGCGGAAATCTTCTATTTATCCTCAAACTTGACATTTATCTTCAAGTTTGACATTTATCTTCTTTCTGCGAGTAAATCGCCAAAATGTCTTCGTATCTACGGGTTGCACTTCGTTTAAAGTCGCGACTCGCTTTTATCGCGTTTTATGACTTTCCGAGCCGTTTTGCGATAAATCCGTTTTACGACTTTAGACAAGATCGTTTCATGATATGATGCCGTTTTAGATAAGTTTCTCGAGTTAATCATAAAGCTAAGCAATTTTCGATGTTTCGATTAATCGTTGCCGTTTTCTACGATTTACTCGGGGTTTTATTAAAAACGCGTTTTGTACGATTTTTACGAAAAATCTTGAATAAAGAGTATAGTTTAGGCAATATTCGGTGTTTCGTTTAACCGTTGCCGTTTTATACGATTGCCTTGAGTTCTTTTCGAGAAAACAAAGTTTTACGGTTTTTATCGTAAAACTCGAACGATGGGATGGATCGAGACGAAACGGGAGACATTTCGACCGTGGTTCGGAATACGATCGTGTCGAAGGACGTATGCCTTGAATCAAGGATGTGGGAGATCGAGGCTCGGGATGGTCAGCTCGACGTACGGCGAGCTAGTTCAGCTTGGCCCGGTCGCCAGCAGGCGAACTAGGCGATAAGAACTAATGGGGCAAAGTCAGTAGTTCGCCTGCTGGCGAACTAAGCCGGGCCGGCTTAGTAGCCTAGTTTGCCTGCTGGTGAACTAGGGGAGAGGCTCCTAGTTCGCCTGCTGGCGAACTAAGCCAGCTCGGCTTAGTTCGCGTTTTGCGGCGGTTTCGGTTTTTCGCGGTTTTGTAAAATGATTTCTCGAGTTTTATAAAACGATCTTCGAGTTTTATAAAACGGCTTCTTGAGTTTTATAAAACGATCTTCGAGTTTTATAAAACGATCTTCGTGTTTTATAAAACGGCTTCTCGAGTTTTATAAAACGATCTTCGGTTTTATAAAGTGACTTCTCGAGTTTTATACAACGATCTTCGAGTCTTATAAAACGAACTTAGAGTTTTATAAAACGACTTCTCGAGTTCTATAAAACGATCTTCGAGTTTTATAAAACGATCTTAGAGTTTTATAAAACGACTTCGAGTTTTATAAAACGACTTCTTGGATTTTATAAAACTATTCCTTTTGTAATTTTGCGGGGAATTTTAACCATTGGTTCCGTCGTGACCGATTTTGACACCAACACCACGAAATTAACCAAGTGCATCTGCTCTGCACCTTCTATAGAGGCATCAGCCCCGATTTCAAGAGAGCCCTTGATACAGCTAGCGATGGCAACTTCACCACCAGGAATCCTCAGAATGCTATCAAGCTAATTGACAACTTAGCTTCCAGCAACAGCACAAGAAACTATATGAATTATTTCGGACTGAACCTTATGAAAGGCTGCCTATGTACCCCTTTCGGGGATCAAGTCGAACGTAGTTCATTTGGTAGAGCTGGACCAGAGATCGAACTGCCTGGGCGAGTTTGTCTAGTAATTGAGCGCCAGTCATAGAAACCGAACTTGTCGAGAAAAAGCCTAAGTTTCTAAGTGCGGAAAATTCTAAGTCTAGAAAAGTTTTGAAAGTCTCAGATGACAGCTCTGGATTTCGTCCCTCTGCTTCTGCCCTATGCCTCTTGCTTATATACTCCCTCCCTAGGCGGTTTAGTCTTTCCATTTCGCCCAGATTCGAGTTTAACCGGAATCTTCCATTTATCTCGATCTTTCCTTTTTTCCCGCGGAAATCTTCTATTTATCCTCAAACTTGTTTATCTTCAAGTTTGACTTTTATCTTCTTTCTGCGAGTAAATTGCCAAAACGTCGTCGTATCTTCGGGTTGGGCTTCGTTTAAAGTTGCGAGTGGCTTTTATCACGTTTTATGACTTTCCGAGCCGTTTTGCAATAAATCCGTTTTACGACTTTAGACGAGATCGTTTCCTGATACGATGCCGTTTTTAGATAAGTTTCTCGAGTTAATCGTAAAGCTAAGAAATATTCGATGTTTCGATTAATCGTTGCCGTTTTCTACGATTTACTCGGGGTTTTATTAAAAACGCGTTTTGTACGATTTTTACAAAAAATCTCGAATAAATCGTATAGTTTAGGAAACATTCGGTGTTTCGTTTAACCGTTGCCATTTTATACGATTTCCTCGATTTCTTTTCGAGAAAACAAAATTTTACGGTTTTTATCGTAAAACTCGAACGATAGGACGGATCAAGATGAAATGGGAGACATTTCGACCGTGATTCGGAATACGATCGTGTTGAAGGACGTATGCCTTGAATCAAGGATGTGAGAGATCGAGGCTCGGGATGGTCGGCTCGACGTACGGCGAGCTA
Organism: Eruca vesicaria subsp. sativa; assembly: GCA_932364175.1. Taxonomy (NCBI): domain Eukaryota; kingdom Viridiplantae; phylum Streptophyta; class Magnoliopsida; order Brassicales; family Brassicaceae; genus Eruca; species Eruca vesicaria. Next base: position 8,273 of record CAKOAT010226154.1, on the reverse strand, counting down.
GTTCAGCTTGGCCAGGTCGCCATATGGCGAACTAGGTGATAAGAACCAATGGGGCAAAGTCAATAGTTCGCCTGTTGGCGAACTAAGTCGACTTTGCTTAGTTCGCCAGCAGGCGAACTAGTCGAGGGACTCCTAGTTCGCCTGCTGGTGAACTAGCGGAGAGGCTCCTAGTTCGCCTGCCAGCAGGCGAACTAGTGGAGAGGCTCCTAGTTTGCCTGCTGGCGAACTAAGCCTGCTCGGCTTAGTTCGCCAGCAGGCGAACTAGTCGTGACTAGTTCGCGTTTTGTGGCGGTTTCGGTTTTTCGCGGTTTTGTAAAACGATTTCTCGAGTTTTATAAATCGATCTTCGAGTTTTATAAAACGGCTTCTCGGGTTTTATAAAACGATCTTCGAGTTTTATAAAACGATCTTCGAGTTTTATAAAATGATCTTCGAGTATTATAAAACGGCTTCTCGAGTTTTATAAAATGATCTTCGAGTTTTATAAAGTGACTTCTCGAGTTTTATAAAACGATCTTTGAGTTTTATAAAATAATCTTAGAGTTTTATAAAAGGACTTCTCGAGTTTTATAAAACGATCTTCGAGTTTTATATAACAATCTTAGAGTTTTATTAAACGACTTCGAGTTTTATAAAACGACTTCTTGGATTTTATATGACTATTCCTTTTGTATTTTTGCGGGGACTTTTAACCATTGATTCCGTCGTGACCGATTTTGACACCAACACCACGAATTCAACCAAGTGCATCTGCTCTGCACCTTCTATAGAGGCATCAGCCCCGATTTCAAGAAAGCCCTTGATACAGCTAGCGATGGCAACTTCACCACCAGGAATCCTCAGAATGCTATCAAGCTAATTGACAACTTAGCTTCCAGCAACAGCACAAGAAACTATATGAAGACTACATCATCCCCTGGAAAGGAGTATGTCAATGAAGTTCAAGCGCAGCTAGACAACATTCAGAAACTCCTAAACAAGCAGATCTGTGCAGTGGAAGATTCATAAATGGTAGAAGAAGACGTCAACTGGATTAGTGGAGCAGGTTTTCAGAGATCTGATAACCAAGGAGGATTCAGAAACTTCACAGGCCAGAGAGGCAACTATAACCAGAATCCCCAGAAGCCCAACACTTTCAGCAGCAGCAATCCTAACAACAACATAAGCTATTGAAGTGCCTTCTACTCAAATCCACACCCACCCACCCAAGATACTAAACTGGAGGAATTGATGGACAAGATACTTGAGAGTCAGCAGAAGCTAGAGGTAAACTTCAATGGAAAGATAGATTCTGTCTACACCACCTTCATGACGAAGATAGATGCACTCAGCACCCATGTGAAGAAGCTAGAGACCCAGGTGTTCCACACCGGAGAAGCAGTTAAGAAGCAAGAGTTTACCCACACCCAGAACATCAATGCCCTCCTAGATGATGACTTTTGGCAAGAAGTAGTAGAAGAGATTCAGATATCTGATGATGAGAGTGAAAGATAATTCGCCTACGATTACTATCGATCGATATCACCAGCTCGACATCGATCGATATCACCTTTAGTTCGTCGATCGATTGAATTCGACGAGTATCGATCGATGAACTCCGACGAAAACCCTCGCGAGTGCAATTCCGTCAAGATTATGTCTCACGCCGAATTCGCCACACTTCACCCACATCCGCCCAGCCCTGTCATCGATCGACATGATGCCCCCATCATCGATCGACATCCAGACCCTGGCAGCGCTCGACACACACCTACCAGTGTCGATTATGAAGTACCCCAACGCCGAGTGCCACTTCCTAAAATCGACAGTGCAGGTCTTGACGCTTTCCGGGAGCGATATTACACCACCAGAAAACCCTACAGCAGCCCTAAAAGAGAGACCCACGGATATTTTTGAGTCCATGGAGCTAAAAATGGAAAATATAGGGAGAGTGCTCCGAAAAAGGAAAGAGAAGATACCTAAACCCTATATATGAGAAGCTAATGAGAAGGAGTTGTCAAGCTTCTGAAAAAGAGTCCTGAGAATACCTGAAGAGAAACCTTTTGAAGAAGCCTACTTGTCACACAGATTGTGGATGTTCTTCAGAGAATCAAAGGACACAGAAGAAGACATCAGGAGGATGTTTTTCCACGTCAGAGATAGCCTCAAGCAGAAGATCACACTGAAGAAGAAGAATGATCCAGGGAAGTTCACAATACCTTGCTCCATTAGAGGTGTTGAGTTCCCACGTGCCCTTTGTGACACAAGATCTGGAGTTAGCATCTTACCCAAGCTCATGGCAGATCATCTAGGTCTGAAGATAGAGCCTTCTGAAGAAACCTTCATCTTTGTAAATTGTTCTCAGCAGAGCTCTGGAGGCATCGTTCGCAACCTTGAGGTAGAGATTGGAGAAACCCTAATTCCTACAGACTTCCATATCCTCTCCAACAAGCTGAACTTCAAGACTTCTCTACTACTTGGAAGAGCCTTCCTAGCCACAATTGGACTTGTTTGTGACCTCCAAACAAACAAGCTCTGCCTAACCCTAATCAACCTTTCCATTCACTACGATCATGTACCAGTAATCAAGTTCCCAAGGCCAGCCAGCTCAACACTCGTAGCCACATGTTTCTGTGCCCACAAATTTGATTCTATGAAAGTGTATGAAACCGAAGAAGCAGTATCGACCGATGACACCTCTACCCCATCGATCGATATCCTTGCAGCACCATCGACCGACAGTCCTACCCGGCCATCACTCGATGGAGCCTACCGACGAACCAAAGACGAGTTCCCAGAAGCCGATTTCAACGTCGATGATTGGGAAAACGATCACTACTTGCCCGAGCTTGCTAGCGTCAATACTCAGGAGGAGTATGATGAAGATTATGAGGAGGAACGAGCTATAGAGTACCAATTTCTTCGAGAAGATGAAGAACAACCTCCAATCCCGACCTTCATCCGACGAGCATCGACCGATACGACACCTGGTCCATCAATCGATATGCCCTACCCCAGATCGCGCAAACGACGGTTCGAATCAACAAGCGACGAACCCTACTGCAGACCAGTCTATGTCCCACACGAACCACGAGACGGAGATTACTCGATTGGAAGCTGGGCCAGCGGTTATCACGAAAGTTTTGCAGTAGACACAGCACCCCTACAAGTCGCGACTCAACCTGCAGATCCCGTATCGCTCGACAAGGAGTACAAGCCATCGAACGATACGCCCTACAAGCCATCGATCGATGAAGACATCTCGCCATCGATCGATATCAATCACAGACCAGCATCCGAGGTACAAACACCTAAATTTGATTTAAATTCACAAATACCGGATGAGTTTGGTATTTTCAGGGATTCAGATGGTCATGCACGTGCTATAGACGGGAGAATCATTCCTATCTCCCCCGAAGATGTTGGAGACTTACTCCAGATGGCTAACGGACCTATCATCGAAAACGACCCGAACCAGATAAAACGCCCATCGACCGATGCATGGAGACGAGCATCGATCGATACCCACCGAGAGTACGGGCAGAGAGCTTTCCGAAACGGCGAATGTCGTTTCTTTTGGGAAAAGAGAGATGAATCTCGCCATGCAAGAGCAGTAAACGGAGACATCATCCCTGTCACCAAAGAAGACATGAGAAACTTGCTGAAGAGAGCCTCACTATTTGGTCGCTCTTGTTTCTGTCTACCAGAGTTTGCTGAAGCCTACACTAAAGGAGTTCCTGATTGCAAGCTCTACACACAAGCCGAAGTCACCTATATGCTAAATGAAAAAACCGGAGATCACAACTGGGAGATAGGGGTACTAAGACAAGAACATGAGAAGGACCTATCCAGACTTCGCAGTGATATGCTCTGGAATACCCCGAGCAAGGATTTAGTACGGTATGAAAGGGGCTCCCTACAAGACAAAGTCAACACTCTGCGCGCACAACTACAGTCTCAACCACAGCCATCGACCGATACAGATCCCCCTGCATCGATCGATACAGCCGTCCAACACCCGATCGAGCACCACTTGCAGAAACTATCGATCGATGACAAACCCAGTCCATCGATCGACACACGTGCTCCAGAGTTCTGTACCAGGGAAGAATTTGAAGAAACCACAGCCGGGATCTACAAATCAATTGAAGCTTGTGAGAACGAAGATTACTATCTACTACACAAGTATTGGCTGCCAGTGCAGAATGATGTTAACAGTTTGGACTTGAGAATGGAAGATATTCAGAAGGAGGTATCAGATATCCAGAGACAGCTCGCCAGCCGACCTGACCCATCACCATCGATCGACGCAGCACCCAACGCATCGATCGATATGCAACCTCCAACCTCCACCGACGATCCACCACACCACAACACCATGCAGCGCACATCAGAACACATCTACAGCATGATTGGCAACCATCAGTTCAGCCTTGCCAACTTAGAGGGGTGGTTAGAAAGGATCCAAGCAGAAGTTTATGGTTTGAAGACTAGTATGACCAGAAGTGAGAAGGCCACAAGAAGCTTTCTAACCTCTTGGTTTGATGAAACACAAGAACAAGAGGACACTTGTTTACCAACAAGTACCTGCAACCCACTTCACTAGCAACCATACTTCCATAGTCAAGCTAAACTGACTTTAAACAAGCGCTGAGTGGGAGGCAACCCACTGTTAGGTATTTTACTAACTTACTTTATTTTATTTTTACTTACTAGTTTCGTTTTTATTTTGTTTTTAGGAAGATAGACCTACGATCCATACCTATCGACCGATACGAACCAGTCGATATCGCTCGACATATACCAACACGCATCGATCGACGATGGCGACTCACCATCGATCGATACCCATATCGGTCAGGTATATCGTTTCCAATTTTCGATATCAGTTACACATATTTATTTTTTTCTTATGCTCTAACTCCGATTAGTTATACAATGAGGACAGTGTATGATTTAAGTCTGGGGGAGTTGATTACTGATGCTACTTTACCTCTTTTTGATCTTTTTGATTAAGTTTTCAAAAAATGGTTTTATTGAGTCAAGAAAGGGAAAAAATTTCAAAGTCTTACTTTTTATCTTACCACTCTTTAGCACCATTCTTAGATTTATTTGATTGCAGAAAGTACTATAGATGCTAAAGTGGATCACCGATCACCTATGTCAACACTTTCATGATTGTCTGGAAGAACCAAAGCTGATTTCCAACCTAACCTGACATCTATTTTTTGTCTCGGTGCTTGGTATACAAGAGATCGGAATCCTCTTGCAAGTCTGAAAGGTAAAAATCTCAAAAATTTTGGTTTCCTTCTTTCCTTCCTTCGGCATCCCCAGAAAATAAAAGATTGAGATGATTTCCTGAGAGGCAGAGGGAGAGGTACATTACCTATGACCCCACTATTCTAAATCAAAGGAATGATCACAGCGAGGGAGAGGTACATTACCTATGACCCCACTATTCGCATACAAATTGAGAAAGATCAATAAGATGAACATAACTGTTCATTGGGATTGATATAAAAGAAAGAAGACTTGGGATTCAGAGAAGGGGGATAAAGAAAGAAAGGGAACCATGATGAGAATCCTGAAAACTTGTTTGAGTTGAATCCAAGTGTTCCTTTATCGATACTCCCAAGGTAAAGCCTAGACCTTTATTTTTATGCATAAATGAAATCGGTAGAGGGGATAGACAGACAAAGAATGTTTAAGTTGATTGGCTAGATGATTAGGTTGCTAAGCTAGGATATGGTATAATGTACTCCTGTAGTTAATGGAATAAGATGTTGTTTGCAACAAAGTAAGAGGTTATGATTTTTAAGTAAAGATTTTCATTGAGTCCCTAACTTTGTGTTTGCTTGAGGACAAGCAAAAGGTTAAGTCTGGGGGAGTTGATAGACCATGATTTTGACCCGCTTTTGGTCATATTTTCTATATGTTTTTATTATAATTATCTATGTTTTGGAGTCTATTAGGTATGTTTTCAGGTTCAGGAGCATTTTGTGGTAAATTGATGATTTAGGTGCCTATTGGTGCTTAAAGAAGAGTTTTCCAAGATGACTACGAAGATCCGATATAAGAGACACATATCGATCGATACATACCCTGTGTAATCGATCGATGACGCTTCCGTAGAAGTTAAAGTCAAGATCCTCCATCGATCGATGTACGCAATGTACCAACGATCGATACAGAGCGTGATGAGCAAGATGTATTTGGCCAACTTCAAGCCCAAGTTCTCACCAAATTACAAGACTGCCCCTGACGAGTTTTTTAACCTAATTGTACTCCCTATTTATACCTATGCCTATGAGCTTTAAGAACTGAAGTTTTGAAAGAGGTTTTTGAACCAAGTTTTGTATTCTATTCTATATTAGCAATAAAAGTATTTCCTTTTCTTATTCTTTCGCTATGAATCTCTTGGCTATGTCTGAATAGATTCATATGTTAGATTTGGGGTTCAAATAGTTATGAGGGATTAGCCCCAACTATGGATTGTTGAGTTGTTATATTCATTATCCAAATGAACCCTAATGCTTACTCTAGACTTGCTACCTAGAGTATTGATTTTGGAGTGACTAATCTAATAGTCATCTTCCTGAAATCATTTGGCTAAACCCAGACTCTATTAAGGCACGATGCGATAGCCGGTCTTATAGAAATTCTCGGGTGAACAATAGTTCGATCCGATCTGATACTTAATATNTCAGATCAATGGACGAGTCTAACTAGCGACAGCTATAGATTTGTCTAAGGATTGAAGTTCTCATATATTTGCAAGCAATTCGTTAAGACATCCATAGATCTATAATCCTGATTTTCTGAATAGTAACCTTGAATCTAACTATTTTCCTTCATTGTTTTTAAACCAAAACCTATTCTCTTTAGCAACTTACCATTGCTACCTATTTATTTACTGTTTTAAACCTTTTTCAACCTAGCTTATTATATCTTTTGTATCTCTAGTTCCTTGTGGATTCGATCCCTAAGTACTACGATTTAACCTCTTTTGATTAGAGTAATTCACTCCTTAGGGTAATTTTTGTGATATCAAGAGTGCGCTGTAGAGGAGATCCACAGCCTTTTACCAAGGTCAGAGTACTATCTGATACAGATCTGAGAGACAAAGGGGAAGTTTCTGCAAGAGCTTTTATCAACTGTATCAATAAAATGAGGAAGATATATACTGAGATTTGTTTTGGAGCAAGCTCATATTCTCATCTATGTTGGGGTCAAAATCGGTACGACGGAATTAATAACCAAAACCCCCCGCGGAAATACAAAAGGAACAGTTTTATAAAATCCGACGAATAGTTTTATAAAACGATAACTCATTTATAAAACTCGCAGACCGTTTTATAAAACTCGAAAGGCCGTTTTATAAAACCCGAAGATCATTTTATAAGACTCGAGAATCATTTTATAAAACTCGAGAATCGTTTTATAAAACTCGAGAATCGTTTTATAAAACTCGAGAATCGTTTTATAAAACTCGAGAATCGTTTTATAAAACTATAAGATCGTTTTATAAAACTCGAAGATCGTTTTATAAAATTCGAAGATCGTTTTATAAAACTCGAGAATCATTTTATAAAACTCGAGAAATCGTTTTATAAAACTCGAAGATCGTTTTATAAAACTCGAAGATCATTTTATAAAACTCAAAGATCGTTTTATGAAGTCCGGAGATCGTTTTATAAAACTCGACAATCGTTTTACGAAACCGCAAAAACCGAAAAAGCCGTAAAACGCGAACTAGTCGTAACTAGTTCGCCCATGGGCGAACAAAGCCGGCCCGGTTTAGTTCGCCGATGGGCGATCTAAGAGATACCTGTCTAGTTCGCCCATCGGCGAACTAAGCCGGCCCGGCTTAGTCCGCCGATGGGCGAACTAAGAGGTACTCATCTAGTTCGCCCATCGGCGAACTAAGCCGGCCCGGCTTAGTCCGCCGATGGGCGAACTAAGAGGTACTCATCTAGTTCGCCCATCGGCGAACTAGGAAGTGATCAACTAGTTCGCCCAACGGCGAACTAGGAAATGCTCGACTAGTTCGCCCATCGGCGAACTAAGCCGGCCCGGCTTAGTTCGCCGATGGGCGAACTAGAGACTTCCCGGATACTCCGTGTCTCGATCTCCCGCATTCCCGATTCGAAACTTACGTCTTTCGACAAAGTCGCGTTCTAAACCACGGCCGAAATATCTCCCAATCCATCTCGATCCGACTTACCGTTCGAGTTTTACGATAAAAACCGTAAAACTTCGCTTTCTCAGAAAGAAATCGAGGAAATCGTATAAAA
>CAKOAT010226043.1:73083-87003 GCA_932364175.1 Eruca vesicaria subsp. sativa | reverse complement strand
CAAGCACAGCTAGACAACATTCAGAAGCTCCTAAACAAGCAGATCTGTTCAGTGGAAGATTCAGAAATTGTTGAAGAAGATATCAACTGGATTAGTGGAGCCGGTTTTCAGAGATCTGGTAACCAAGGAGGATCCAAAAACTTCACAGGCCAGAGAAGCAACTTTAACCAGAGTTCTCAGAAGCCCAACACCTTCAGCAGCAGCAACCCTAACAACAACAGAAGCTATGGAAGTGCCTTCTACTCAAATCAACACCCACCCACCCAAGATACTAAACTGGAGGAGTTGATAGACAAGATACTTGAGAGTCAGCAGAAGCTCGAGGTAAACTTCAATGGAAAGATCGATTCTGTCTACACCACCTTCATCACGAAGATAGATGCCCTCAGCACCCATGTGAAGAAGCAAGAGACCCAAGTGTTTCAGACAGGAGAAGCATTTAAGAAGCAGGAGTTTGTCCACACCCAGAACATCAATGCCCTCCTAGATGATGACTTTTGGCAAGAGGTAGTAGAAGAAATCCAGAGATCTGATGATGAGAGTGAAAGAGAGTTCGCCTACGACTACTATCGATCGATATCACCAGCTCAACATCGGCCGATATCACCTTTGGTTCGTCGATCAATCGACTTTGACGAGTGTCGATCGATGGACTCATACAAAAACCCGCGCGAGTGCCATTCAGTAGAGATTATGTCTCACGCCGAATTCGCCGCACTTCACCCACATCCGCCGACACCTGTCATCGATCGACATAATGAGCCCGTCATCGACCGACACCAAGACCCTGGCATCGATCGACAGAAAAAGAGTCCTCAGAATACCTAAAGAGAAACCTTTTGAAGAAGCCTACTTTTCACACCGATTGTGGATGTTCTTTAGAGAAACCAAGGAGACAGAAGAAAACATCAGGAGGATGTTTAACCAAGTCAGAGATAGCCTCAAGCATAAGATAACACTGAAGAAGAAGAATGATCCAGGGAAGTTCACAATACCTTGCTCCATTATAGGTGTTGAATTCCCACGTGCCCTCTGTGACACAGGATCTGGAGTTAGCATCTTACCCAAGCTTATGGCAGATCATCTAGGTCTGAAGATAGAGCCTTCTGAAGAAACTTTCATCTTTGTGGATTGTTCTCAACAGAGCTCTGGAGGCATCATTCGCAACCTTGAGGTACAGATTGGAGAAACCCTAATTCCTTCAGACTTCCATGTCCTCTCCAACAAGCTCAACTTCAAGACTTCTCTACTACTTGGAAGAGCCTTTTTAGCCACAGTTGGAGCTGTTTGTGACCTACAAACCAACAAGCTCTGCCTAACCCTTATCAACCCTTCCATCCACTACAACCTTGTTCCAGTCATCAAGTTTCCAAGGCTAGCAAGCTCAACACTCGTAGCCACCTGTTTCTGTGCCCACGAGTATGATTCTATGGAAGAGTATGAAACCGAAGAAGCAGTATCGACTGATGACACCACCTCTCCATCGCCCGATACCGTTTTAGCACCATTGACCGACAGCACTACCTGGTCATCGCTCGATGGAGTATTCCGACGGATCGAAGACGAGTTCCCAGACGCCGATTTTAGTGTAGATGAGTGGGAAAATGATCACTACATGCCCGAGCTAGCTAGTATCACTACTCAGGAGGAGTATGATGATGATTATGAGGAGGAACGAGCCACAGAGTACCAATTCCTTTGAGAAGATGCAAGAAACCCTCCCCACCCGACCTTCCTTTTCCGCCCATCGACCGATGCAGACCCTACACCATCAACCGATGAAGCTCCTACACCATCGACCGATGTAGCTCCTACTCCATCGATCGATACTCCTCCACCCAGATCGCTCAACCGACGTTTCGAATCAACGAGCGATGAACCTTACTGTCGACCAATCTACGTCCCACATGAGCCACACCACAGAGATTACTCGATTGGAAGCTGGGCCAGCGGTTATCACGAAAGTTTTGCAGTAGACACAGCACCCCTACAAGCCGCGATTCAACCTGCAGATCCCGTATCGCTCGACATGGAGTCCAAGCCGTCGACCGACATGATCCACAAACCATCGACCGATACGGAGCACTCTCCATCGCTCGATATCAATATTCAACCACCAGCCGATCCTGCCACAACACCATCCGAGGTACAAACACTTAAATTTGATTTACATTCACTAATATCAGATGAGTTTAGTATTTTCAGGGATTCAGATGGTCATGCACGAGCTATAGATGGGAGAATCATTCCTATCTCCCAGAAGATGTTGCAGACATACTCCAGATACCTTATGGACTAGTAACTCCCTCTACACAACCACCTCGCTACCCACACGATCCGCATCAGTTTCAACGAGCATCGACCGATACATGGAGATGTGCATCGATCGATATACAACGCGAATTTGGGAAGAGAGCTTTCCACAACGGAGTTCGTCGTTTCTTTTTGGAAAAGAAAGACGAATATGGAGTCTACAGAGATGAATCTGGCCATGCAAGAGCAGTAAACGGAGACATCATACATGTTACCAAAGACGACATGCGAAACCTGCTGACGAGAGCCTCATTATTTGGACGCTCTTGTTTCTGTCTACCAGAATTTGCTGAAGCCTATGCTAAAGGAGTTCCTGATTGCAAGCTCTTCACACAAGCAGAAGTCACGCACATGCTTGATGCAAGAACCGGCGATCACAACTGGGAGAAAGCCGCCATGCAATATGAACATGAGAAACTATCAAGACTCCGAGGTGAATTACGCTGGAATACCACCAGCCCTGACTTAGTACGATATGAAAGAGAAGCCCTAGAAGAAGAAGTCAACACCTTGCACGCACAACTAAAATCTCAGACAAAGGCATCGACCGATACAGCTACCCCTGCGTCGATCGATACACCCGTGCATAACCCGATCGAGCACCACTTCCAGAAGCTATCGATCGATGACAAACCCAGTCCATCGATCGATACCTGTGCTCCAGATTTCTGTACCAGAGAAGAACTAGAAGCAGCCACAGCACAAATCTACAAATCTATTGAGTTTTGTGGAGACGAAGATTACAGACTACTGGACAGATATTGGTTTCCACTCCACAGTGACGTTAAAGGATTGCAGTGTACAATTGAAGATATTCAGAAGGAGGTAGCAGATATTCAAAGACAACTCGCCAGCCAACCTGATCCATTCCCATCGATCGATGAAGCACACATTGCATCGACCGATATGCAACCTCCAGAATCGACCGACGATCCAACACACTATGATACCATGCAGCGCACTACAGAACACATCTACAGCATGCTTGGAAACCATCAGTACAGCCTTGCCAGCTTAGAAGAATTGTTGGGAAGGATCCAATGTGACATTTATGGTTTGAAGACTAGTATGATTAGAAGTGAGAAGACCACAAGAAGCTTTCTAACCTCTTGGTTTGAAGAAACACAAGAAAAGGAGGACACTTATTTCCCAACAAGTACCTGCAACCCACCTCACTAGCCACCATAATTCCATAGTCAAGCTAACTGACTTTAACCAAGCCCTGAGTGGGAGGCAACCCACTGTTAGGTACTTTATTTCTTTCTTTTATTTTCTTTTTACTGATTAGTTTCATTTTTATTTGTTTTTAGGAAGCTATACACACGATCCATACCTATCGACCGATACAACCAGTCGATATCGCTCGACACAGACCAACACGCATCGATCGACGATGGCGACTCACCATCGATCGATACCCATATCGGTCAGGTATATCGTTCACCATTTTGATATCAGTTTACACATTTGATTTTTCCAATGCTCTTCTTCTGACTGATTATACACTGAGGACAGTGTATGATTTAAGTCTGGGGGGGGGGAGTTGATTACTGATGATACTTTACCTCTTTTTGATCTTTTTATAAACTTTTCAAAAATTGGTTTTATTGAGTCAAGAAAGGGAAAAATTTTCAAAGTCTTACGCAGAAAGTACTATAGATGCTAAAGTGGATCACCGATCACCTATGTCAACACTTTCATGATTGTCTGGAAGAACCAAAGCTGATTTCCAACCTAACCTGACATATATTGTTTGTCTTGGGGCTTGGTATACAAGGGATCGGAATCCTCTTGTAAGTCTGGAAGGTAAAAGTCTCACAAAATTTGGTTTCCTTCTTTCCTTCCTTCGGCATCCCCAGAGAATAAAAGACTGATGTGATTTCCTGAGAGGCAGAGGGAGAGGTACATTACCTATGACCCCACTATTCTAAATCAAAGGAATGATCAAAGCGGGGGAGAGGTACATTACCTATGACACCACTATTCGCTTACACTTTGTCAAGAAAGATCAATAAGATGAACATTAATTGTTCATTGGGATTGATATAAAAAAAGAGAGAAAGAAAGAGTTGGGATTCAGAGAAGGGGGATAAAGAAAGAAAGGGAACCAGGATGAGAATGCCTGAAACTTGTTTGAGTCGAATCCAAGTGTTCCTTGATCGATACTCCCAAGGTAAAGCCTACACCTTTATTTTTATGCATAAATGAAATCAGTAGAGGGGATAGACAGACAAGGAATGTCTAAGTTGATTTGCTAAATGTATTTGGTTGCTAAGCTAGGATATGGTATAATGTACTTCTGTAGTTGATAGAAATGAGATGTGGCTTGCAACAAAGTAAGAGGTTATGATTTTAAAGTTGAGATTTTGATTGATTCCCTGCTGTTTTTAAACTTCATTCAAAGACTAACTTAAGGTTTGCTTGAGGACAAGCAAAAGGTTAAGTCTGGGGGAGTTGATATACCATGATTTTGACCCGTTTTTGGTCATGATTTCTATATGTTTTTATTATAATTATCTATGTTTTGGAGTCTATTAGGTATGTTTTTAGGTTCAGGAGTATTTTGTCGTAAAGTGATGATTTAGGTGCCTTATGGAGCTTAAAGGAGAGTTTTACAAGTTGACTATGAAGATCCGACATTCAGAGACACATATCGATCGATACACACCTTGTGTAATCGATCGATGACGATTCCGTAGAAGTTGAAGTCGAGATACTCCATCGATCGATGTACGCAATGTACCATCGATCGATACAGAGCGTGATGAGCAAGATTTACTTGGCCGACTTGAAGCCCAAGTTCTCACAAAATTACAAGACTGCCCCTAACGAGTTTTTAACCTAATTGTACTCCATAATTATAGTTATGCCTATGAGCCCTAGAAAGAGAACCATTAGATCTATTAAGAAAGTTTTGTATTTTATTTTACCTAAGCAATAAAAGTATTTTCTTTTCATCTTATTCTTTTGCTATGAATCTCTTGGTTATGTCTGAGTAGATTCATCTGTTAGATTTGGGGTTTAAATAGTTATGAGGGATTAGCCCAACTATGGATTGTTGAGTTGTTATATTCATTATCCAAATGAACCCTAATGCTTACTCTAGATTTGCTACCTAGAGTTATGATTATGGAGTGACTAATCTAATAGTCATTTTCCTGAAATCATTTGGCTAAACCCAGACTCTATTAAGGCTCGATGCGACAGCCGGTCTAATAGAAATTGTCGGGTGAACACAGTTTCAATCCGATCTGATACTTTATATCGATCGATACTCCTCTAGAGTCATCGATCGACGGCAGCATATATCGATCGACCCTGCGATAGCAACATCGATCGACACTCTCGCAAATCAGATCAATGGAGAAGTTTAATAGCGACAGCTATAGATTTGTCTAAGGATTGAAGTTCTAATATATTTGCAAGCAATTCGTTAAGACATCCATAGATTTATAATCCTGATTTCTGAATAGTAACCTTGAATCTAACTATTTTCTTTCATTGTTTTCAAACCCAAAACCTATTTTCCTTAGCAACTTACCATTGCTACCTATTTTTATTTATTGTTTTAAAACATTTTCAACCTAGCTTAATAACTTAGGAATATATCTTTTGTGACTCTAGTTCCTTGTGGATTCGATCCCTAAGTACTACGATTGAACCTCTTATTTGAGAGAGTAAATCACTCCTTAGGGTTAAACATTTGACTGACATCAACTATTAAAGCATAATCTCTCATTGAATTATGCCCTTGATTTTATGAGTTAATTATGATGGTTTTATTTACGATTGTTTGCCATTGTCTTTTACTACTTTTTAATTAAGAAAAAATTGCATAAAAAGTCTTTAAAGTGGCACTTACTAATATTTTAAACCTTGAAGTTTTTTCATTAACACTTTAAACCTTCAAAGTGACATTTGTAACATAAAAATACATTGCACCTGAAAAAAATGACTTGTTGAACAGGTAAAACATATAATTTTCAAATATTTTCCAAAAATAAACATTTAATAAATAAAATCAGAAAATTTAATAAATAATAAAAAACCAATCAAAGTAAAAATTTAAAGTAAATTTGCAAAAAATTAAAGAAAAATTCAGAATATAAATAAACACTAAAATATTAAATTGAAATACCGAAATTAAATAAAATTTAGAAAGTTCAACAAAAATTAAAGAAAATTCACAAAAATTTAAATTTCAATAGTTCAAAATAGTTATTAGAAAATTACAAGACATGTTTTTAAATATTTGAAACCATCAACGTCAACAGTGATATATTTGAAACTTTTATTGTCAAAAATGATATGTAAATTGTTATTGGAAAATAGCATAAATTAAAAGATTACTTTAAAAAATTCAATTATCATCGTTGACTATAAAAATTTCAAAAATATCAGTATTAACGATGATGGCTTCAAAAATGTTTCTTGAAATTCATAATATTGTAATTAAAAAAAAATTGAATTGCTAATTTTTGTGATATTTCTTTATTTTATTTGATAATTTCATGTATTTTAATTTTATCATATTTATATTTTTATTTAATTCTGAATAATGTTTTATTTTTTAATTTTCTAATTTTTACTTAGATTTTTTAATTTTATGTGTTCATTTATTAAATAATTATTTTGTAAATTTTCTTTCCATCTTTCCAATTTTTGTGAATTTTCTTTAATTTTTTTAATCTACTAAATTTTATTTGATTTTATATATTTCAATTATTTTTTTTTTCAAAAACTTATGTTTTGAAAATTTGCTTTAGTGTTTTGAAATTTTACTTTAATTTCAATTTTTATTTATTAAATGTTTATTCTTGCAAAAATCTGAAAATTACATGTTTTACTTTTCCAACAAGTCAGTTTTTCAAGTTTGTGGATTTTTGTGATATAAATATCACTCTGAAGATTTAAAGTGATAGTGAAAAAACTTCAAGGTTTAAAATGTCAGTACAGAGTTTTAATGCGATTTTCCTTTTTATTTAATATCCGTCCGAATATTTATGACCAGTCAGAATCAAGGCTTTTATGATTGTAACATTTACTAGAGACTTTTCCCGGGCTACGCCCGGGTTTTTCCATATATTTTATTTTTGTTTAGTTTATTATAGAATATGTTTGACTACATATTATATATTTAGACTAAATAATCTATATAAATTATTAAAAAATTGAAATATTTTGTATTGTTTTTGGTAACTAAAATTATAAAATTATGATTTTTCATTCAACATCAAAATAAATATAAGTTGGTCAACCAACTGAATAATTTTTTTTATTTCAAATTCAATCAACCGCTATAAATAATAGTGTAACGCCTCAACAAATTTCCCTAGGAAGCAGCTCCATCCTTATCTTAATTCCTACTCCACCATCAATGTAATAGTATAAAGCCACTGTATAATCTTCAGCTATTGAGATCACTCCCGGTGACGTAGTACAAATCTTAAATACGTTTCAAATGAAACATTACCAGAAAGTTTGAAAAAATCCAGAGTTTCTATTAGAGTTGTAGGGATTAAGAGCAAGAGAAGCTATTGTTAAACATAGCACCGAAGAATACTCTTAATGAATAACTCGATCTCTCTCGAACGTTGGTTTGGAAATCTTTGTTCTTAATGTCTTCTTCAGAAAAACATCTCTATCTTCTTGTGGCTTCGTTACGTTTAGCATACGTTTGATTTTTATGCTTAGTCAAGTGTGCTTAAGTATGTTAATTAAGTATTACCTAGATAATAACTTATAGTCACTCTTTTGTCTTTAATTTATAAAAGGATCAATAAAAACGCACACTTTTAAAAAGCTGTAAACCATATCCCTCAAATTCGGTTAATATAAAATATTGAAGGATTAAATTTACTATAGATACTGTCAAAAGATCAACAATAAAATATTATATACTTATACTCCAAAACAACGAACATATTATTTTTGTCTAAACGATCATACATTTTATTGACACCAAACCAAATTGTCAAGTCTTTTTTAATTTAATCTTCTCTAACTTCTTCATCCCAAGCTTCCAGCTTAATCATTCCCCAGCTCTCCAATACTCCATCAACGTTCAATCCCTCTGCAAGCTTAATTCAACAAATGCAATCATCATCTAAATGTTCATCTACAATACACAAAGGATCTTTATATTTAAGAGATAAGTCGAGGGAAGGCTTATTTTGATAATCATTCACACACGTATAATATTTTCAAATAGATGGTATCTTCTTCGCTAACAATATCTGAAGTAGAAGGTTTTCAAAGACAGTCTCCATCGCAGGCTACATAGTTTAAAATTAATTTCTCAAAAATCAGGCCATGATTTGAATCACGATTGAATATGAAAAATAATTTAACAGGATTGAAGACATACAAATGATATGGAAACTATTTAGAAAAAACGATGAAAAATACTTGGAAGGAGATGAAACCAATCCTGCAGTGGCCATGACATGTAGCAGATTGCAGTAAACTATTGTTATAACCCCACAACTTCCAAACTAACAAAGAATTTACCTTCTGTATTGTGATCATGAATACTCCCATATCACTTTCTAGTACCATCCTTTGCGTCACTGGAAAACATGGAAACACACAAATCAATTAGCATAGTTGGAGCATATTTCCAATAAAAGATTTTAGCTGCAGGTATACACTTAACTCTTTTTATCAGATCAGAACTCTTCTAGCCTAACATTCTCTTACACGTTGTGTTTCTCAACCATAGTGGCCGTTTTGTTTGCCCTTCTTCTCTTCTTATTTTTCTGATGGTTCTTTGACTGCGTCCTTACTGCCTTTATTTTCTCATCCTTCTGCTTGTACTTATTTGTGACCCACTGCTGCACCTCTTTTGGTCATTTTGTCCAACTTCAGCAACTTCCTATGCTCGGCTTCCTATACTGCATTTGCAAGTAACTTTTTCTTCGTCTCTCTGTCATTGACTGTGCGTTGAGACTGCAAGAGTCAATGAGAATTTTAAAAGATGAAAAGCGTATATGAGTCCGAGTTATGAAAGAATACAATGATGATGAGATCAAGTATTGACACTTAGGTTGATCAGGTCGCTGAAGAAACGACTCTTCTTTTGAGGTAGTAAAGGAAGGTCCACCAGATTGGTATGTTCCTGTATAATCAGTCCCTGAAGGAGATAACGGCGCCATTCCATAAACAGAGCTTGGTCTAATAGATGGTTGTGTTTCAGGCAAAGGCATTGCAGTTAAAGAAACCTAATAAAATAAAAAAATCAAATGATTCACTTTAGCAAATGGGGAATGAGGAGATGAAGGCTTTTAACCTGGTAAGGATTCCAGCCAGGGTATGTAACCATCCCCGGAGGCAGAACCATAGGAGGACCGTAATGACTTGGAAGATAAGAACCGGGTAAAAGAGAAGGCCTTGCCAAAACTAAACCATTTAGTGGAGAGGGTTGAGACTGAAGTGTTTGATAAATAGTGTGTAGCTGCGGTTGAGGCTGGGGCTGCTGCTGAGGTGGTGGTGCTTGTGCAGAGAGAGGCACTGGATGGTTGAATTTCCAGGTCAAACCAAATTTACACTGACCGGTCCTCATGTAGTAATCGCACTCTTTCTCCCCCTGTGATCAATTTAAGAGGAGCTTTAATAAAAATGTGTGTATCCATCAATAAATCAATTGAGAGAGAGTATAAAACACAAACCGGGCGTAATGGATATCCCAAATAACTTAGCGAGACAGGCGCAACAGACCCACCTCCTTGCCTACGATGATGATACTTGCAAGATGCACCGAACTTACACGTTCCCGTTCTCATAAAATGCTAACAACCAAAAAGAAAAAAAATCTAAAGTTTCTTACAAAACAAAACTGCATTGCTCAAATCTGGTTTGTATTGTTATTAAAACAGAGATTGAGTATTAAAAAATACCTGACAAACCGGTTGTCCCATCCTCTCCGGTGAAGCTCCATCTCCTCCTCCTCTAACACCTCCAATAACCTAATCACGAGCTTACAAAACTCAATTCCACAATCTGAAACAGAATAATTAAAATTGAGAAACTTTATTGCCGCTCCACGATCTCGTGGGTGATTAAACCGACATCTTGACCCATACCCGCAAGCTCCGGTTCGCAAGTAATAAACACAATCAGGCTCATCTGGTCTCTCTGGATACGATTCTCCTCCAGCTCCGCCGCCGATCAAACCTGACCGCCACACCAAAGCTACAAAAACACACATTTCAAAGCAAGATCCTGAGGCTGCATATGACGTGGCAGTAATGAAGTTTATCGATAGGATAACATAACCAAAGGGGGAGATCTATATATACAAAGTTGGGGAGGAAGATGAAGGGAGAACTCCATTGAATCTCAATGAGAGGAACTGAAGATTGAATAGATTGAAGCAGATAATTGATTAGAAGAGGAGTGGGTTAGATTAATGGGGAAAAAAGTGAAGCGAAAAGATCGCAGGTGAGGGAGTCGAAAGGAGAGGGAGGATATGGAGACTACTTATTCTGCCGACACAAACCCAAACCAGTATTTCAGAAAACCAAACCGAAAATCCCAATTTTTTTAGAACCAAAATCAGATGTCAAACCGAATATGACGTGGAAAAATAAAGCCTCATGATTGGTTGAATATTTCATCCCACGTGGACAGCCTCATTTGGCTTTATTATCAACTTTTATTCATAGTAGATACGACAAAATCAATCAAAAAAAGTAAACTATCTTAAAAAAACTCCTAGGCGATGGCTATGGCCACAAGATTTTTTTTAGGGTTTGAGATTGATCAATGATTTTTAGTTTTTTTTTGTCACATATTTTAGGGTCATTCAAGGTTTTTGTTGGGGTCGAAATCAGTACGACGGAATCAATGACCAAAACTTTTCGCAAAACTAAAAATACGTTTTATATAACTCGAGAACTTGTTTTATAAAATTCTAAGAACTTTCCGAACAGAGGAAATCCACGGAAATTAGGAAATCATCATCTCGGAAGAACGAACGAAACAATCGCCGATTACACGATTGCCCAAGTTAAGCGAAAAATCGCATCCGCCAAAAACCGCGAGTAGGTTTGACCGAACCAGTTCAACGTACGACGAGCGGAACCAGCTCGCCGTACGGCGAGCTGGTCGCTTCAATGCAGCTCGCCATACGGCGAGCTGGTCGCCTCAATGCAGCTCGCCGTATGGCGAGCTGGTCACCTCAATGCAGCTCGCCGTACGACGAGCTGATTCAACCCGGTTCGCTCGCCGTACGTTGAGCTGACCATCCCGAGCCTCGATCTTCCGCATCCTTGACGCAAGGAATACTTCCTTCGGTTTGATCATGCACTGAACCATGGTCGAAACGTCTCTCATTTCGTCTCGATATGTCTTACCGCTCAAGTTTTACGATAAAAATCATAAAAGTCTTCTTTTCTCATAAAGTTCAGGAAGATCGTACAAAACGGCAGCGATTAAACGGAACATCGTACATTTCCAAACTATGCAATTAACTCGAGAAATCTTATAAAAACGTCGTCGTATCAATCGCCGATTACACGATTTCCCAAGTTAAGTGAAAAACCGCACAAAACCGCATCCGCCAAAAACCGCGAGCAGGTTTGACCGAACCAGTTCAACGTACGAAGAGCCGAACCAGCCGGTTCAGCTCACCTCACGGCGAAGTGGTCGGTCCTGGACTAGCTCGCCGTACGGGGAGCTGGTCGTCGTACGGCGAGCTGGTCGCCTCAATGCAGCTTTCCGTACGGCATCGTATCAGGAAACGATCTCGTGTAAAATCGTAAAACGGTTTTTATCGCAAAACGGCTCGGACAGCCAAAAAGCGCGATAAAAGCCCACTTGGGACTTTAAAAAAAAATCCAGCACAAACATACAATGACGGTTTGATGATTTACTCGAAGAAAGAAGATAAATGTCAAGTTTGAAGATAAATGTCAAAATTGAAGATAAATAGAAGATTTCCGCACGAAAAATGGGAAGATCGAGATAAATGGAAGACTCTCGATAAACTCGAATCTGGGCAAAAAAGAAGGACTAAACCGCCTAAGGAGGGAGTATATAAGAAAAGGCAAAGGACAGAAGCAAGAGACGAGTTCTCAGAGCTTTCACCACCAAAACATAGCGTTTAGGCAACTTTCTGTTTTTGTTATCGAGCTGCGTCTCAACTAGGATTTTAGTCTTAGATTGCTAGAACTAGGAATCTTGCTGACGGCTCACGCAGCTAAGGCTACTCTTGTTGTACCGTTGTTACGCGAATTCGGAATAAGACTCCTTCTTGCTCTTAATCTCGTTTTTCATACTTTAATTTTATTCTCATCGTGTTCTTGATTGCTTGTGTGCGGTTCTGCAGATAGCCGGGTCCTCTGGGAAATTAGGGTTTTCCCTAAGTTCCTAAAGTTACGTAAAATTGACTGGGGTGAATTTCGGTTCCCACAGTTTAACGCTAGAAGGAGGGGGGGGGGTCGGATCTATCTTACACTCAAGCCGCAGCACGCTCAATCGAGAAGCGATGTCTGAAGAACAACCAACTCGCATTGATGGCGACAACGTTGAAAACACACCAGTTATAGATGTGCCCGCGGTTAACGCTAACGCTAACACTGAGGCCGTCGAGAAGATGCTCTCCGATTTGAACAAGAAATCGGAGGAGGAAGAAAAGCTCATCGGTTCACTCGCAAAACTGGTTGAAACCTTAACTACGAGAACCAGGGCAATTTGCCCCCGCAGAACCACTAGGATCTGCGGAAGAAGGCTAAATTTCGGGACTCCTACGAATCGCCCCAGAACCGAGCAGGGAAATCTGCCGGAGCAAAACTCCGACAAAGATAACCTGACGCGATGCTGAATGAATCAGACAAATCTCTTACTCGCAGACAGGAGACCGAGGAAGACGGCGTCGAGAGGGTTAACCTGGAAACACTACAAGAAAACTCAGCCAAGGAATCTTTACTAGGAAAATAATTCCTCGTAAAATTACTACGGGTTTACTTCGAGTTTACGAGGAAACCACTTTTCCTCGTAACGTTGTCATAAACTTACGAGAAAACAGTTTCCTCGTAAACTGGTAGTAGCCTTACGTGGCACTTACGAGGAAAATAAAATTTTCCTCGTAAACTCATAGTAATATCTTTCCTCGTAAAGTCCTAGTAATAGTTTACTACGAAATTAGGAGGAAGATATTTATTACTACGAAATTAAGAGGAGCTCGATAGAAAATATCGAATTTAAATAAAAAACATGTTTTGTACCTACTTTTCCTAGCAATTTCCTAGTAAATTCTCAGATTCGAAAATTTCTATAAATACCACCGTATGTGATTCATTTGAAACACACCAAAAAAAAAATCAGCTATAAGCTTGATCAAACACAAACAAAAAATGTCCGGTCCGGGAAATATTTTCGAGTTGCGGAAGTGGATGTATTCACACAGGGATAATAACGGGAGGGTGACGAAAGAATTTCTCGAAGGGTTGGAGACGTTTATGCATCAAGCAGATTCTACACCACTCACGCAGGAAAGTGGTAAGATGTTCTGTCCTTGTCGGAAATGTTGCAATACCAAATTAGGCCCTCGTGAAAATGTTTGGAAGCATTTAATAAATAGAGGTTTCATGCCATATTATTATATTT
>CAKOAT010226043.1:43672-72680 GCA_932364175.1 Eruca vesicaria subsp. sativa | reverse complement strand
GGAAACATTTTAACAATGTACATCCACATTTCGCTAGCAATAGCCGGAATGTGTATCTTGGATTATGCACTGATGGATTTAGTCCATTTGGAATGTCTAGGAGACAATATTCATTGTGGCCGGTCTTTCTTACACCGTATAACCTGCCACCGGAGATGTGCATGCGACGAGAGTTTCTATTCATGAGCATATTAATACCTGGTCCAAAACATCCAAAAAGATCTCTCGACATTTTTCTACAACCACTGATAAAAGAGTTGAAAGATTTGTGGTCAACAGGGGTGAGGACATATGATTGTTCAACGAAAACAAACTTTACGATGCGAGCGATGCTTTTGTGGACCATAAGTGACTTTCCTGCATATGGTATGTTGTCTTGGTAGACTAAACATGGGAGATTAGCTTGTCCATATTGTAATGGAATGACAGATGCGTTTCAGTTGAAGCATGGTAGGAAGACTAGTTGGTTCGATTGTCACCGTCGATTTCTTCTCATTCACCACTCATACCGAAGAAACAAGAAATTGTTCAGGCACAAAAGGGTTGTCAGAGACACTCCTCCTCCATATTTAACTGGAGAACAAATCGAAGCGCAAATCGATTACTACTGTGCTCTAGAAACAGCTCCTCGTGGTGGAAATTGGCATGTTCCCAGTAATATGTCTGATTCTTATGGTGTTCAGCACAATTGGCACAAAAAGAGTATATTTTGGGAATTGCCATATTGGAAAGATCGTCTTTTGCGCCACAACCTCGATGTGATGCATATAGAGAAGAACTTTTTTGAGAACATCATGAACACTATATTGAATGTCCCAGGGAAGACGAAAGACAACGTAAAATCAAGGTTGGACTTATCTGATATCTGCTCAAGGAGTGAGCTACATATAAAAAGCTATGGGCAAGTTCCAGTTCCAATATTCAAACTGTCATCAGAAAAAAAGTCTGCGTTGTTCAACTGGGTGGCTTCAGAAGTGAAGTTCCCTGATGGGTATGTTTCAAATCTCTCAAGATGTGTTGAGAAAGGGCAAAGTTCTCCGGGATGAAGAACCATGATTGTCATGTCTTTATGCAGCGACTACTTCCCTTTGCGTTTGCGGAGCTACTACCGGCAAAAGTACATGAAGCACTTTCAGGTAATTAATTAATATAATACGATGACATGATTAATTTATTTCTATATATATATATATATACTAAAGTGGATAATTTTTGTTTTCGTATATATATAAGGAATTGGAGCATTTTTTAGGGATCTAAGCACCCGCACTCTTAAAGTGGAAGTTGTCCAACAACTTCATGAAAACATCCCCGTCTTAATCTGCAACTTGGAGAAAATATTCCCACCAACTTTTTTCGACGTCATGGAACACCTAGTTGTCCACCTCCCGTATGAGGCATTACTTCGTGGACCCGTGCATTATGGATAGATGTATCAGTATGAAAGGGCCATGAAAACTTTGAAAGGAAAAACCAATAACCTAGCAAGAGTTGAAGGTTCTATTGTTGCGGGAAGTTTGACGGAAGAAACATCACATTTTACTTCGTACTACTTTGCACCGAAAGTACGTACAAGGAAACGAGCTCCAAGAAGATATGATGATGGTGGTGTCGTGCCGACATATATGGAAGACGATGTTCCAGACATCTTTTGTCAATTTGGGCGATTGGGTGGGAAATTGAAAGAGGTTTGGTGGTCGACTGATGAAGACGTCCATAGTGCACACCTTTATATTCTTCTTAATTGCGAGCATCCATTGATTGCTTATTTTGAAAGGTAAATATATAAACATACACACTTATATATATATATATATATATATATATATATATTAAATATATAACATAACATATATGATTTTACAGTCAATTTGAGACTCAAATCGAGGAAGCAATACCTGGTATATCGACAACTAAGTTAGAAAAAAGGAAAGATCAACACTTTATCAAGTGGTTGAGGAAATAGGTATTTATTTATTACTTAAATTGTATTCATACATTACCACAAAGTAAGTCTAATGTCTAGTTATTTTACTTTTTGTTGCAAGTTGATTATGACGATCCTAAGTATCCCGCATGGTTTCGCGAATTACTTCAAGGCCCAGTTTCAAAGGTCACTACATCGTCGATGTATTTCACCCGAGGCTATACTTTTCATACCTATGACTATGGTAGTCACCGGGCGATAAGTAATTATGGAATATGTGTGAAAGGCAAAACAGATTTCTACGGGATCTTGCAGGAGATTTATGAAGTTCAATTCCCGGTATGGGTTTGAAATGCGTTATCTTCAAGTGTGAGTGGTACGACCCCGTCGTAAACAGAGGTGTTCGGATTCACAAGAACGGTGTAGTTGATGTCAACGGTGGACGCATGTACACCAAATTCTTTTCTTTTTTAATATCCAGGTTTCCAGTATTAATTAATTTTTGCATATTGATCTTTATTTTCGTAGGTACAACAAGTTCGAGCCTTTCATATTAGCTTCCCAAGCAGATCAAGTTTGCTTCATTCCATACCCTCGGATTACTACCTCGGGAATAAACTAGTTAGCTGTTATCAAAGTTACACCTCGAGGACGAATAATCGCTGGAGAAGAACCACCATTACAAGAAGAAAACACCAATGAGATCGAGGAAGCTGAAGCAGAAATTAATGAGTTCCTACTCATTGATGCGCATAATCGTGAATACGAAGATGTTCCTGATCACTCAACGGACGAAGGTGTAGACGACGAGTTTTTAGAAAATGATGATATTTCAACAGATTACGACAATGTATCCGAATGAATTATGTATGTTTATAACTTGGATTATATATGTTTTAAGTTGGATTACATATGTTTTAAGTTTCTTTAATCACAAAATTAATTTGCATTTGGGGTTTGGGGTTTATGTGTAGAAGATGTTATGAGTTTGGTTGTAGAAGAGGTTATAAGTTAAGAAAGTTGTGGTTTGGGGTTTCGAGTTTAGGGATTTATAAACCCTTTCCTCGTAAAGCCCTAGTAAGAGAAAACACGGGCATAGCAATTTCCTCGTAATGTTCTAGTAAGATCTTACTAGGGCTTTACGAGGAAAAAAACGCGGGCATAGCAATTTCCTCTTAAAGGGTTTTCCTCGTAAAGCCCTAGTAAAGCAATTACGAGGACCTTACGAGGAAATAAAAACACGGGCATAGCTATTTCCTCGTAAGGTCCTAGTAACATTACTAGGGCTTTACGAGGAAACAAAATTCCTTATATATACTCGAGCAATCCGGTTTTTCATTTGCTAGAAACCTTCTCTCTAAATCCTCTAAAGGTTCTCTCTAATTCGTAGTTAGGTGATTAGATTAGGGAATTTAGATTAGGTGGTTAGATTAGGGAATTTAGATTAGGTGGTTAGTTTAGGTAATTTAGATTAGGTGGTTAGTTTAGGTAATTTAGATTAGGTTTGTTTACTTTTATTTAGTGTTTTTTTAAATTATACGGGGAATTAATGTTTTGTTTTTTGTTTTTTTTTAAAAAAAAATTTAGATTCCTAGACAGAGTAAGCTTGCTAAGGCTGCTGGTAAGAGGACGTCGTCATCTCTCAAGGGGAGTCACTACGGAGATATGTTTGGGCGTCAGGATGCTCCGGGTTCATCTTCGCCAGCTCCCGATTCATATTCAATTCCCAAGACTCAGGGAGCTTCTATGGCGTCCCGGCAACCACCTCCTCCTCCTCAACCGGTCCGGGTTCATCCCGATTTGCAGGTGCCGCCAAACGCACCATTTGCGGTGTACACGGTGGAGGATATTTTGGCCCTTCCAGGCAGAGAATGGCTGCCGGAGTTAGATCCAAAACGACGGGACGGCCAAAACGTATTATGGTATGTTTTAACTTTTAAAAAGTTTTTTTTATTTATTTCTTAATTAACAAAATATTTAGAAATTAATCTAATTAATGATTTATTTTGTGTCTTTCCAGGTTTGGTCTTGACAATATTGTCGGATCTAGGGTCACGGACTGTATCAAGGGATACTTTCCGATCCAGCTCCAAACTGGAAGATGACCGCGAGCCACACAAAAAAGACGTGGTTCAAATCGTTCGCTGTAAGTTTAATTCGTTAATTTATTTTTAATTATTTATAATTATTAATATTATTGAACTAATCCGTCTTTTATTTTTTCTAGTTACAGCAAAAGTATCGTTGGTCTATTGGGATTCACCAGCGGGTGAAGAATGAGTTTGAGGCCAAGGCAAAAGCACGGTTGCTCGATATGGTCTACAACTGGAAGGGCAACTATCAGGTATAGATTTATAAATTATAATATATATAGTTTTAAAAATATATATTATATATTGACTTTAATTCTAATTTTTTATTAAATCAGGTGGATGGTTACGAGGCCGGCAAACCCGATTGCCTCACAGCCACGGTGTGGGATGGCCTCATCAGCTATTGGGGGTTGCCGGACTCGGTCAGAACCTCCAACATAAACTCCGGGAACCGCATGACCAAAGACGAGCATGGCAACAAGAAGGTGCTTCACACCACGGGCCGAAAACCTCACGGGGGAGTTCGTCTAGACATGGTAAGATGATTTTTTATAACTATTTAATTTTTACTTTAATATATATTCTAAATTAATATTTAATTTTAAAAAAAAATTAGGCTAAAGAGACGGGAGTTCTTCCATCTCTGAAAGACCTTTACGAGCGGACCCACAGGAGAAAGAGTGGGCAGTTTGTAGATCCTGCTTCCGAGCGGATCTACAACGAGCTTGTTACCCGAGTTGACGAACGCCAGGCTCAGCTGACTCAGCAGACCGGGAGTCAAGTCATATTATCTATTGTTGACGTGAATAAGATTTACGAGGAGGTAAATAATTTGTTTTACTATTAGTTTTTAATATTTTTTAAATTTTTTTCTTAATGTTATTAATTAATATTTTTATTTACAGGTCGCCCCTAGGAAAAAGAGGCGTATCATCGGGATTGGCTCGGTTAACGATGTCCCTGCAGCGACATCGTCTTATCATCAGGAGCAGCACGATGTCAATGCTCAGCTGCGCTCGGAGTTGTAGGCGACGCAGTCTCATGTGAGTTCTCTCACCAAGCATGTGACTTCTCTCACCGAGCATGTGACTTCTCTCACCGATGTTCTCGAGATTATGGCGGTTGGAAACCCGCATTTGGAGGAGATGTTGCGTCAGAGATGGGAACGCGGAGGGATTCCAACCCAACAACATCCACCATCACAGTCACAGCCGACAACCAACTTAGGAGAGGAGCAGGATTTGGCGAGCCAGGACGAGTTCGTTCGGCAATTTCACGACCAGCATCCGTAGTTTTTATTTATTTTTAATTGTATATTATGAATTTTAAAACTTCATTGTATATTATTTAGTTATTTATAAAATCTTTTGTTTTTTATTTTTTATTTATAATTTGATTTTTTTTTTAAAAAAAAAATAAAATGATTATTTATAATTAATTTTTTTAATAGGGAAAAAACATTTCGAAGCAAAATCCTCGTAAATGTTTCTAAGTAATGTCCTCGTAAATGGTTCTAGTAAGTTCCTCGTAATCTATTACTACGATCTTACGAGGAAAATCTTACTACGAGCTTACGAGGAAAGCCTACGAGGGCCTTACAAGGAAAATCCCACCACGGCCTTACGAGGAAAAGTTTCCTCGTAAATTCGCTAGGACTTTACGACGAAAAAGGCTTTACGATGAACGTGTTTCGAGGAAACGCGTTTCCTCGTAAGTTCCTAGTAAATGTCCATTTACTAGGAACTTACGAGGAAAACCCGTCCTAGTAACGGACGAGTATTCTTGTAGTGAAACAAGCGACCAATCCGATTCGTCGGATGAGGACGCGGACGTCCATCCTAGGAGAATGAAAACTCGCAGCCCACAACCAGAGTCTTCTCCCGCGCGCTCTTTCACTGAAGACGAGGAGGAGCTCTATTGTGTGCAACGCGCAAAAACAGCCGGAGAACAAACTCCAGTTACTCGCAGCAAACGCCGACAAGGTCGGAAAACTGCTAACGATCTAACTGAGATTCGCAACCTCCGCACCTTCATCACTAAAACGGCCGCAGCTGTAAAAGCGGTGAAATCTCAAATTCACCATGCTACCAGCGCCGCACCCGAAATCGATCGGCTGCTATACGAATCTCGGAAAATGCCTTTTACGGCTCGCATCACCGAGGTCAAGCTACCCGATCCAAGAAAGCTCAAGGTTCCAACTTACAATGGGACGGCTGATCCCAAAGCGCACCTGCAGGCCTCCCAGATTACCATGGGACGAGCCAAGCTCAAGGATCACGAAAAAGACGCGGGCTACTGCCTCTTTTTCGTCGAAAACCTAGAAGGAGCAGCGCTCGAGTAGTTCGCCAAACATAGGCGGAATTCAATCGGGAGTTTCCGCCAGCTTGCTTCCGAATTCCTGAAGCAGTACTCGATGGTTATAAATCGGGAAACTTCCAACGCTGATCTATGGACCTTATTGCAGAAGAAAGACGAATCCTTCCGCGACTTCATGAGCAGGTTCAAACTCGTCATGGCTAGGGTTAGCGAGATAAGCGACAAAGCCGCCATCGACGCGCTTAGAAAATCGCTCTGGTTCAAGTCAAAGTTTCGAAAGTGGATAACTCTCGAGAAACCGCGGATGATCCAGGATGCGCTCCACAAAGCTACCAATTACACAACCATCGAAGAGGAGACTAAAATCCTGTCTGAAAAGCATAAGCCGGCGAAAGAGTCCGCAAAGGACATCGCATCCGAGCACAAGCTGAAAAAGAAAAACTCTCGTAACGACAAATTCGTCCATCACGAGGGACATGATCTCCAAGGGGCGCACAACTACTCCATCAATTCCGGATCGGAACAAGGGCAAACTACGGGGAACACGTGGTGGTCAAGGAATCCGAATTACAACGAGAATTCCTTCTGTGATCTCCACCAAACTCGCGGGCACTCTACCGTGAACTGCAAAGTTCTCGACACCAGACTTTCCGCAAAATTGCTCGCGGGAGAACTCTCCGAAATATCCAGCGTCAAGGACCACATCCGCGATTCAGATCGCCCCCCGAAAAACGACAGGAACTCGCAAGCGGAAACTCCGCCTCAAGGGAACCAGTCAAGCGAGAAACGCGGACGAAGACAAGACGAGAAAGGTAACGACGCTAACCGCCAAAAGATCAGTATGATCATCGGCGAATCAAAATATTATGGCGATACCATTTCATCTATCAAATCCTACCAACGAAAAGCCGAAACTGGTTCGAGTTAGAACTTACCCTCGGACAACGCTCCAAAGGGGGTAATCTCTTTCGACGATGCAGAAACCGGCGGCATCGATCATCCACACGCCGATCCTCTCGTCATCGACTTAGTCATAAGCGACTTAGAAGTCGCTTGAATCCTGGTCGACACCGGAATCACCGTCAACGTAATCTTCCGCAACACGTTGGCGCGCATGGGATCAATTTATCGGAGGTCGAGCCAATACCAAAGCCGTTGACCAGTTTCTCCGGCAAAACGTCTATGACCCTAGGATCGATCCGTCTTCCGGTCGCCGCAAAATAAGTGATGAAAATCTTCAACTTCGCAGTCGTCGATTCCCCAGCTATATACAACGTGATCATGGGCACGCCTTAAATAAATTTCATGAAGACGGTCCTATCGACATACCACTTAGGCATCATGTTTCTGACCCCTATAGGAGTCGCGGCAATTTGGGGATGCCATAGACAATCGCAATCTTGCGTTTTAGCTGAACATAAGCTAAGGCAATTGGCAGTCGTAATCGTGAAACCAAAACTAGCAAAGTTCACGCCACCGCCCGCGGAAAACGAATCCAAAGCAACAACGGTCGAGAAGCAGCCTCCAAACCCATCGCTTCTACCCAATCGGAGGAGACAAACCCCACCCAAGAGGATGATCCAACAACGAAAGTGATCGAGAAGTCTGCGACAGCTGAGTAAAGACACTCTCACAAACAATCAGAACTACGAGATGGCTTGATTTCCAAAAAGGAATACTTAGGCAGCTCGCCTAAAGACGAGTTCAGCTATCCCCCTTTCCGAAACCGGGGGGGGGGAGTGGGTGCGTATACGAGTATTTGTATACTCCCAAATTTTAAATATTCACTTTGTAATCGAAATTTTCGAAACTTTTTAAGAAAGACAAAGTTAGAATATCATAAAATCTCTCTACTATCGAAAAGAGTCAAAACAAATTCCAAACATCCGGAAATTACTTCCGCATTAACAACTACTTAATCGTTTCGATGAAAAACTTATACACCAAATATTTTCAAAAAAGAACCAGCGAGAGTTAGATGCGAGACGATCTACACCAAGAGTTAGATGCGAGACGACAACTCGTACCCTTCCCTCTACATCTAAAAAGAAACGCAGATTTCATACTTAGAAAACATTCTTGTTAATATTTTTTGTTCAAAATACACGCCGCCCAGCGATAGGGATTCAAAGCCACTAACGGCCAGTCCCGATAAACACTACAGCAATATCATAAAACAAAGACATCAATCATCGAAATTACAAAACTCGAACGCCGAGCTTTGGCCGGTGCTAGCATCAATCCACGGCTGATCAACTTCGCCATTCGCATCTGGGATCTCTGGTCCGACCTCTACTGAATCCGGCGACACAACCATAGGAGTCCACTGCTCCCACATTCGCGTCCTAAGATCAAAGAGTTTGGGCTGCATATCTCTCTTCCCATCCAAATGATCCATCTGTTTGGGAAACTCTTTGGCATACGAATAACCCTCGTTTTGAGTAAGGGACAACCCGTGAACAACGCCGCGACACTTGAGATAATCTCCATTGGCCCGTTTAGCAACCTCAACATTCGAGTAACTATTGCAAATCGTTCACGACGAACCCTCGCTTCCTCAGCAACCTCTCTTTTGGCTGCACGACGAGCACGGCAAACTCTCTGATCAGACAGCTCCTTAGCACGACAAGAGTCAGCCGTGCATTCGATCTTTACGCGACCAACCTCTTTCTAAACCCATTCTTTGGCAGGATTGGCATCAATCTCCGCTCGAAGGCGAGCAACTTCTTTTTCCGTCGTGTCCGCCCGAAAATCAGCAAGACGGGCTTCGGTGCTGCGATCATTCAGGGCTCGACTCATGATCAGAAGGCCCTACAAAAAGAAAGATGAAAGAATAAGCGAAACTATTCAATCATAAGTCATCAAAAATAAAACAGACCTCATTAGCTTGCTCGGATGCTTTGGCGAACTTCGGAACACAGCCAAGATCGCCGCCCGAGAAGTTAGAAGTCGATGATCCTCCTGCACATGCCCAAATGCCCTCTTTTACCTGACTATCAAGGAAATCCTTGAGTGTGTTTTCAGGAGAAACGGTAAGGACGGATGTATCATCGTCAACGGCCACATGCTTATCTTTTCGGGACCTTGACTTGTTCCTCCTCGTTGGGGACGTGTATGGGACGAATCCTCCTATACACGGATCCTCTTTGAAAACCGGAGAGTCTGCAAGAAACCGAGACTGAAAGAGGGCGTCTGCACGATGAACACGCTGCTGAGAAAAACTGTTCCAGCTACCTTCTTTGTTTTGAAGTGAAGCAATAACGGTCAAAAAATCCGCTGGAAACGGAGGCAGAGAGTGGGTCTCTTCGGAAAACAAAGGCAAATGAGTTTTTATTTTTTTTAAAAAGAAATAGATATTTTCTAAAAGATCGTGCGCACTCGGATCACATACCTTTCCGACGCCATTTGGTTACGAGAAAAGGAATGCAGTCCTCTTTCACCGATGCACCATCGATGCGGACGTAGAAGAAATTCTTCTTCCAAGAACGATAATCCAACATGCAACCGGTGACTATGTTTTTGCGAGAGGATAATTTAATCCTTTGCGACGTCCCCTCAGGTTTCAGTAAACCCTCGAGGTGATCGACACTAAGAACTATTCCTCGCTCATAACTCAACGTCAACAGACCAACGAGCTGTTGCAAGCTGCATGGGGTCAATTGGCCGATCGATAGCCCAAGTCGGTAAAGGTATCGAATAATGATCTCCGGAATCGGAAACCACAAATGGCATTGCATTAAAAATATGTCGTAGCATGTAAAAAAGCCATCAGGCGCAACTTTTTCACTCTCTCCAGCTATCGGAAGACGAAACTCTACCGGCTCTGGAACTCGGCAAAACTCCCGAATGGATTCAAGACCATTGGGACTAACCGAACTCGGGCATCCGGGAACATGGTTGGCATCGAATGGAGGTGGAACCTAGGTTCCGGGTTTGGTAGGCCTCGATTCGCCTCCAATCGACCAATACGCCTCATGGTCTCTCGAGTCGACCAATGGCAACAAGAATTCTTCCTTCGGAACTACGCCTCGAGGTTGTGAGTTCGTTCCTTTGGAACCACGGCGATCGGAACTGGTTTCGGAACGAGTTCTTCTCTTAGAAAACATGTTTAGTAAAAATGAGAGAAAGAGATTCAAACGAAAAGGAAGAGAGAAAACTTCTTGAACCTTAGAAAATTTATGGAAGGAAGTGAATAAAGAATTTGAAAATTTACTCCATATACTTATAAGAAAAAAATTTACTATTCACCTTTGGACTTTTGGGCATTAAGTTCTGCCTAATTCTACTAAACTTGCCGAACAAATTCGAACCGCTCGCAAGAACTCTACGATTCTTACGAGTTGAGGCTAACTGTTGGGGTCAAAATCGGTACGACGGAATCAATGACCATAAACTAAAAATACACTTTATAAAACTCGAGAATTTTTTTTATAAAATTCTAAGAACTTTCCGAACAAAGAAAATCCGCGGAAAACTTGGAAATCGTCATCTCGTAAGAACGAACGAAACAATCGCCAATTACACGATTGCCCAAGTTAAGTGAAAAACCGCACAAAACCGCATCCGCCAAAAAACGCGAGCAGGTTTGACCGAACCAGTTCAACGTACGAAAAGCCGAACCAGCCGGTTCAGCTCACCTCACGGCGAACTGGTCGGTCCCAGACTAGCTCGACGTACGGGGAGCTGGTCGCCTCAATGCAGCTCGCCGTACGGCATCGTATCAGGGAACGATTTCGTCTAAAATCGTAAAACTGTTTTTATCGCAAAACGGCTCGGACAGCCAAAAAGCGCGATAAAATCCCACTTGCAACTTTAAACAAAATCCAGCCCAAAGATACAATGACGGTTTGACGATTTACTCGCAGAAAGAAGATAAATGTCAAATTTGAAGATAAATGTCAAGTTTGAAGATAAATAGAAGATTTCCGCAAGAAAAATGGAAAGATCGAGATAAATGGAAGATTCTCGATAAACTCGAATCTAGGCGAAAAAGAAGACTAAACCGCCTAAGGAGGGAGTATATAACAAGAAGGCAAAGGACTGAAGCAAGAGACGACTTTTCAGAGCTTTCACCACCAAAACTTAGCATTTAGGCAACTTTCTATTTTTGTTATCGAGCTGCGTTTCAACTAGGGTTTTAGTCTTAGATTGCTAGAACTAGGAGTCTTGCCGACGGCTCACGCAGCTAAGGCTACTCTTGTTGTACCGTTCTTACACGAATTTGGAATAAGACTCCTTCTTGCTCTTAATCTCGTTTTTCATACTTTAATTTTATTCTCATCGTGTTCTCGATTGCT
The DNA here is from genome assembly GCA_932364175.1 of Eruca vesicaria subsp. sativa. Lineage (NCBI taxonomy): Eukaryota > Viridiplantae > Streptophyta > Magnoliopsida > Brassicales > Brassicaceae > Eruca > Eruca vesicaria. Next base: position 61,047 of record CAKOAT010226043.1, on the reverse strand, counting down.
TGTATGCGGTTCCGCAGATAGCCGGGTCCTCTGGGAAATTAAGGTTTTCCTTAAGTTCCTAAAGTTACGTAAAATCGACTGGGGTGAATTTCGGTTCCCACAGTTTGGCGCTAGAAGGAGGGGGGTCGGATCTATCTTACACTCAAGCCGCAGCATGCTCAATCGAGAAGCGATGTCTGAAGAACAACCAACTCGCATTGATGGCGACGACGTTGAAAACACACCAGTTCTAGATGTGCCCGCGGTTAACGCTAACGTTAACACTGAGGCCGTCGAGAAGATGCTCTCCGATTTCAACAAGAAATCGGAGGAGGAAGAAAAGCTCATCGGTTCACTCGCAAAACTGGTTGAAACCTTAACTGCGAGAACCAGGGAAATTCGCCCCCGCAGAACCACTAGGATCTGCGGAAGAAGGCTCGATTTCGGGACTCCTATGAATTGCCCAGAACCGAGCAGGGAAATCTGCCAGAGAAAAACACCGAGAAATATAATCCTGACGCGACGCTGAACGAATTGGACAAATCTCTTACTCGCAGACAGGAGACCGAGGAAGACGGCGTCGAGAGGGTTAGCCTGGAAACAAGTGACCAATCCGATTCGTCGGATGAGGACGCGGACGTCCATCCTAGGAGAATGAAAACTCGCAGCCCACAACCGGAGTCTTGTCCCGCACGGTCTTTTACTGAAGACGAGGAGCTCTATTGCGTGCAACGCGCAAAAACAGCCGGAGAACGAACTCCAGTTACTCGCAGCAAACGCCGACGAGGTCGGAAAACTGCTGATGATCTAACTGAGATTCGCAACCTCCGCGCCTTCATCACTAAAACGGCTGCAGCGGTAAAAGCGGTGAAATCTCAAATTCACCATGTTACCAGCGCCGCACCCGAAATCGATCGGCTGCTATACGAATCTTGGAAAATGACTTTTACGGCTCGCATCACCGAGGTCAAGCTACCCGATCCAGGAAAGCTCAAGGTTCCAACTTACAATGGGACGGCTGATCCAAAAGCGCACCTGCAAGCCTTCCAGATTACCATGGGACGAGCCAAGCTCAAGGATCACGAAAAAGACGCGGGCTACTGCCTCCTTTTCGTCGAAAACCTAGAAGGAGCAGCGCTCGAGTGGTTCGCCAAACTTAGGTGGAATTCAATCGGGAGTTTCCGCCAGCTTGCTTCCAAATTCCTGAATCTGTACTCGATGTTTATAAATCGGGAAACTTCCAACGCTGATCTCTGGAGCTTATCACAGAAGGAAGACGAATCCCTTCGCGACTTCATGTGCAGGTTCAAACTCGTCATGGCTAGGGTTAGCGAGATTAGCGACAAAGCCGCCATCGACGCGCTTAGAAAATCGCTCTGGTTCAAGTCAAAGTTTCGAAAGTGGATAACTCTCAAGAAACTGCGGACGATCCAGGATGCGCTCCACAAAGCTACCGAACCAGTTCAACGTATGACGAGCCGAACCAGCCGGTTCAGCTCGCCGTACGGCGAGCTGGTGGCCACGAACCAGCTCGCCGTATGGCAAGCTGGTCGCCTCAATGCAGCTCGCCGTACGGCGAGCTGGTCGCCTCAATGCAGCTCGCCGTATGGCTAGCTGGTCACCTCAATTCAGCTCGCCGTACGACAAGCTGAACCAACCCGGTTCGGCTCGCCGTACGTCGAGCTGACCATCCCGAGCCTCGATCTTCCGCATCCTTGACGCAAGGAATACGTCATTTGGTTCGATCATGCTCTGAACCATGGTCGGAACGTCTCTCATTTCGTCTCGATACGTCTTACCGCTCAAGTTTTACGATAAAAATCGTAAAGTCTTCTTTTCTCGTAAAGTTCGGGAAGATCGTACAAAACAGCAGTGATTAAACGGAACATCGTACATTGCCAAACTATGCGATTAACTTAAGAAATCTTATAAAAACGTCGTTGTATCAGAAAACATCTCGTCAAAAATCGTAAAACGGTTTTTATCGCAAAACGGCTCGGACAGCCAAAAAGCGCGATAAAAGCCCACTTGCGACTTTAAACAAAATCCAGCCCAAAGATACAATGACGGTTTGACGATTTACTCGCAGAAAGAAGATAAATGTCAAGTTTGAAGATAAATAGAAGATTTCCGCAAGAAAAATGGAAAGAATGAGATAAATGGAAGATTCTCGATAAATTCGAATCTGGGCGAAAAAGAAGGACTAAACCGCCTAAGGAGGGAGTATATAAGAAGAAGGCAAAGGACAGAAGCAAGAGACGAGTTTTCAGAGCTTTCACCACCAAAACTTAGCATTTAGGCAACTTTCTGTTTTTGTTATCGAGCTGCGTCTCAACTAGGGTTTTAGTCTTAGATTGCTAGAACTAGGAATCTTGCCGACGGCTCACGCAGCTAAGGCTACTCTTGTTGTCCCATTCTTACGCGAATTCGGAATAAGACTCCTTCTTGCTCTTAATCTCGTTGTTCATACTTTGACTTTATTCTCATCGTGTTCTTGATTGCTTGTGTGCGGTTCCGCAGATAGCCGGGTTCTCTGGGAAATTAGGGTTTTACCTAAGTTCCTAAATTTACGTAAAATCGACAGGGGTGAATTTCGGTTCTCACATTTTTGTAGTTTATCCGTGGGGGATGATGTTGTTTATCGATTTTGTTATAGCTCATTTGCGATTAGGTCGGATTAGGGAGGATCTCATCTAAATCGTGGACTAGGGAACATTAATGGAATAAATTCTGCAGATGTATTCATCAAATCTTTGGTATTTTTGGTTGCGAACTGATTGGTTCCAAACAAATATTGGGAAATATAGGATTCAACATGTCGGGATCAAAGGTGTTTGGATACAAAAATTCAGGATATGTCGTTCTCACTTTTCGACCTTCGGTTAAGGTGGTGATACCTTTTGATGTATTAGTTGCTTTCGTTAATGTTGGTGTAGGATTGTCGAACCAATCGTGGATGGTAGCAAACTCTAGATGGCATGCACATCGTGGATAGTAGCAAACTCTCCCATTCCTTTTGCTAAAACTTCTTGCTTCTTTAGCGCTTCTCCTGTCTGAACCACCTGAGTCTCTAATTTCTTCACATAGGTGCTTAAGGCATCAAGCCTTGTGTTGAGGTTGGTGTAGACAGAGTCGATCTTTCCATTGAAATCCATCTGAAGTTTCTGCTGACTCTCAAGAACCTTTTCTAGCATCTCTTCTAGTTTACTGTCTTGGGTGGGTGGGGGTGGATTTAAGTGGAATGAGTTTCCATAACTCCTATTGTTGTTGATGTTGCTGCTGCTATAGTTGGTAGGCTTCTGTGAACTCTGGTTGAAGTAGCTTTTCTGTCCTGCGGAGTTTCTGTATCCTCCTTATTTACCAGACCTTTGAAATCCAGCTCCACTGATCCAGCTCACATCTTCTTCTGTGTATTCCTCTTCAGCTGCAGTTTCTGCATCCTCCACTGAGCAAATCTGCTTGTTTAGTAACTTCTGAACATTATCCAGCTGTGCTTGCCCTTCATTAACTTGTTCATTCCCAAGGAATGATGTAGCTTTTGTCTTCACAGTGTTCTTTGTGATGTTGCTTGAAGCTAGGTTATCAATCAACTTCACAGCTTCTTGCGGATTCCTAGTGGTGAAGTTGCCTTCACTAGCTGTGTCAAGAGCCATCTGATAGTGATGCATGTGTAGAAAGTGCAGAGCAGTTGCACTTTGTTGAATCCGTGGTGTGGACAATCTCGCTGGTAGGATTTGAATTTGTTCCATGTATCCTTAAATGATTCTCCAGGATCCTGAGTGAATGTAGCAATTTTTCTCCTCCATTCTTCAGCGCGTGAGTCATCAAAGAATATACACAGGAATGCGTTTTTGATGTCGCTCCAGGTTGTGAGAGAACCTGGTGGTAGTTGTCTCAGCCACTGCAAAGCTTCTCCAGATGGAGAGTATTTGAAAAGCTTGCAGAGAAGATAGTCTTGAGGGACTCCATTGGCTTTTATGACAGTTAGGAGATCCTCGAACCTCTCCAGATGGTCCATAGGATGCTCATGGGACAACCCACAGAAGGGTATTTGTCCTGCAAGTGAGTAGTACTGCGGCTTGAGCTCGAAATCTCCTCTCTGAATAACAGGAGGGCGGATGGCTGATCGGTTGGTATAGAACTGATCCGGACGGTTGTAGTCAGCCAAAGTTCTAGCTCTGTTAGCCTCTTCTACAGGTTGAATGAGGTCTGTAGGTGCAGTCTCTTGCTCAGGAATGATCTCCTTCTGAGCATTCAGCTTTTGACCTGCTGCATTACGCAGGTGACCATCTTGATCACGCAGGTCTCCATTCTCATCAGTAGTGAGAATAATAGTCGCTACCATGTCTCGCCGGTAAGTATCGACCGATTTAAGATGAGGTATATCGATCGATGTCGGGTGAATGATTTCGGTCGACGAACGGTTGTTGATGTCGATCGATGGAAGGGTGCGAGTATCGGTCGACGAAGAAGGTGTCTCGGTCGACTGTGGTAAGCGAGTGTCGGTCGACGAATGGTTGTTGATGTCGATCGATGCGGAACGTAAGTCTCTACGGGTACTACGTTCCAGACTGTGGGGGTCTTCTGAGTACACAAGTTGGTTGTTCTTGTTGCTTCTAGTACTGCTGGGCATGTACCTTAAAAAAGAAAAGAAAAAATTTTTGTGTCGGAAGATGATTAAGCAGTAACAAGTAACCTAGACCTAATCAGATTAAATCTAATGGCGATCAAAGTTCCCCGGCAACAGCTTCAAATTTGATATCACTCAAATTACCCTAAGGAGTGAATTACTCTCTCAAATAAGAGGTTCTGTTGTAGTACTTAGGGATCGAATCCACAAGGAACTAAGGAACACAAAAGATATAATCCTTAGTGATTATGCTAGGTTGATTAAGTTTAAAAGTAAATTGAAGTTGTGAGCATTGGTGAGTTGCTCAAGAGAATTGGTTTAGGTTTTAAACAATAAAAGAAAGTAGTTAGATTCAAGGTTGTTATTTAGATAATCAGGATTATAATGCTACAGATGTCTTTATAAGTTGATTGCAAGATATTAAAGAACTTCAACTCTTAGATAAGTCTATTAGCAATCGCTATCTAGACTCGTCCATTGATCTGACTGCCGGCAATATCGACCGGTGTTTTGACAGCGATATCGGACGATATAGGTTGCCGTCAATCGATTACTCTATAGGAGTATCGATCGATATAGCTTCAGATCGAATTGAATATGTGTTCACCAAGATCATAGACCGGCTCTCGTTCGTTCTTAGAGGATCTCAGCTTATATTAGATGATTTCAGCATGATGATTTAACAAGTTAAATCATACCATGATCATACTCTAGTTAGCTATTCTAGAGTAAGCATTAGGGTTCATCAGGATAATGAATATCACAACTCAACAATCCATAGTTGGGGCTAATCCCTCATAAATATTTGAACCTCAAATCTAACAAGTGAATCTACTCAGGCATGGCTAAGTGATTCATAGCATCAAGGTAATAATAGAAATTCATAAGATTAGAAGATTGAACACTTGGTTCTTTTGAACAACAAATCTCTTTGTGTGTTCTTCTAAATCTAGAACTCTATAACCTTTTATGAAAATCAGAATAAGATGAAAAGAATACTTTTATAAATTAAAGAACTAAGAACATAAAAAGCATTCAAAAGCAGAACATGTAGAAAGCATGTAAAGCTCAAAAGGCACAAAAAAGCATGTCTAGCCAAAACACATAGGCATAACTATAAATATGAGTTCCATTAGGTTAAAAACTCGTCAGGGGCAATCTTGTAATATTGAGAGAACTTGGGCTTCAAGTCGGCTGAGTCAAACTTGTTCTTCACGCTCGATATCGATCGATGGTACAAGGCGTACATCGATCGATGGAGTATCTCGATTCGTCATCTTCTACGGAAGCGTTGTCGATTGATCACACAAGATGTGTATCGATCGATATGTATCTCTGGATATCGACCTTGTTGTCTAATCTTCATAGTCATCTCGGGAAAACTCTCATTTAAGCTCCATAAGGGCACCTAAATCATCACTTTACTCCAAAATGCTCCTGAAACTGAAAACATACCTAATAGACTCCAAAACATATATATTATAAAATCATCTAAATACCATGGTTAAAAGTGGGTCAAAACCATGGTAGAACACTTATGCTACTACTGTTCCATAATCATTTACCGTCACTCAGTCCATTCCAAATACGTTTTATGAACTCACTAATGATCTGACACTTAGTCAAAATCTAGCTCATTCTTCTAACATTCATGAATACACATGTATCCAGACTTAGTGATCCTAAATTTAAAGATTAGCATACAAATGCTAATCTTTAAATTTAGGATCACTAATGTATTTGGAATGGACACATTATCTTAAAGATCAAAAGAAAGCTTTACAAGCAGGGTTTTAAGAGACTAAGCTCCATTTTTGGGTTGTCTGATGCGCCGGAATCACACTTGCCATCTTCACTCTTAATTGCAAATGATGTTTGGACATTGATTGCTGGTGAAGCACTAGACCCAGAAGGAAAAAAAAATGCAATGATATCACAATCCCAGGAGTGAGATATGCTGCAAAAGTCCTTAGCCATACCTTCTATTGCAGAAAAGAAAAGCTTAAGGGTAAATTCAGAGGAGCTGAAGTTTCTAGGGCTAGCTCTTCTGCCTTTGGATGAGGATGATAAGCTGCAAAACATAGCGTCTGATGACTACAAATATTTGGGTTTGATAGGGATTCCCGTGAGGAGGTTCATCTACTACAAGTTTTGGGCTTGGACACATGATGATAGCCCTCCAAAGCTATATATAAGAAACCTGATCACACCTATCATGACTTACTTAGGGATTAATTTAGGGCATGTGTTCAAGGAACCGAGCTGCATTGATCTCCCTTATTTGAAGAAGACTCACTTTCTGGGAGGAAATATATGAGACAGGCCTGCTTATCAGTTCTACTCAGGCTGTGACCCGACGATTGCATCATTCATCTTCCTTCCTAACGAAGTCGTTACCTCACTCCCTGAGCACATTCAGTTTGACCTAGCACCTCCTATTGTCCCAGCAGATCACCCTCCTTTTGATCCATCACCTCTCACGTAGGAAGAGAGAGCACGGCCAGGTTCATTTGGGATAGCTAGGCACAGTGAATCTGATAATGAAGGGCCAGGCACACAAGCTCATGTGTATGGAATGCAGAGATACTATTTTGAGCCTTATGGTGGCATCACAACGAGCATTTCCCTATTCCATGCTCTGTCTCAGAATGCTAAGCTCCTCGGATGAAACAAGATGCAAGATTCCACTACCTTCAAGCTGAAAATGAAAGTTCTAAAGATGCATATGAAGAAGGTTATTCACTCCTCTCTTTGGGTCTCTATTGGCTCAGGATGCCAACGTGATGATGCTATATCTGGTCCTTCTGCTCTTCCTCACCCATCTTACTATGATCTGCCTTGGCCTCCTTGGTCTCCAGACTTTGAGTTGTGTCGCAGACAAAGGAACACAACCCCTTCAAATCGAGTGTCCTCAAACGAGTCTCCATCAGTCGCCACAGCAGACGACAACGACGACGACACAGGAGGTGCCTCCTCCTTCTCTTTGCCTGGTATCTTCTTAACCTTTATATACAAACTACATATTTTCATTTAGTTTCATTTTCGGTATCTCCTTTAGCTTGTCACATAGAGACTGCGATTCAAGTTTGGGGGAGGTACCAAGTATTAATCATATTTATTGTGATGATTTTAAGCTTTGAGTTTGCATTGTAGATACATAAACAAAAAAAACAAAAAAAAAAGAAGAAAATTTTGACAAAATACAAAAACAATCATTAGCTTTAGTTTTGCATTGTAGATATTTATTTGCATTAGGGAAAAAAACGCAAAAACAAGCATGTAGAATCATTTGTCTCACTTGCATTGTAAAATTGAGTCTAGATAGCATAATAGGTTGAATTTGCATAGGGGAGTATGATGATATTTCCTTGTAGAACTTCATGATTAAGATTGAGATTAATGCCCTTAGTTGTTTGATGCTTTACTCTCTTTTAACTTTAGAAAATTCATTATTGGAACACTTTTGCTTGAAGAAACCTACCTATGTGAAAATTTCATGATCTTTAAGGAAAATCTATTAATATTGAGCTTAAAATGAACTTAATTTTCTTGCTTAGGGGTTTGAAATGCATTATCATGGCTTAAGCTTGGGTTTTCTTAATCATATTACCACTCTTTTCTAACCCAAGAAAATCTCCCAACCCTTGTACCGTAACCTCCTTCTTATCCATCCATATGATTGCTTGAGTGAGGTATTTTTGTGATGGCTTTGATATGTGCAAACTCTTGAAAGTGCCTCTAGTAATGGGGACGACAAAGGTTTTTTCTCATTTTGGTTAGCTATTAGAACCTCATTATGGCTAGCAATTAGGAGGGATTATGGGCTTTGGGAATTTTCATAAGCCAAGTGATAGAAAAAGAAAATTAGAAAGCAAGAAGCATGAGCCAAGAGTGAGTCTTCAGAAAAATAAAAAGGACACTAGGGAAAAGTGACCAAAAAGAAGAAAAAAAGCTCTCAGTCGATAAAAAGAAAAGAGAGAGAAGTGTTAAAACACCTAGAGTAAGATAGGCTAAATAAAAACAATAGAGGAAAAGATAAGAAAAGAGCCAAGCTTATAAGAAATAAGAAGTTTCCCTTGTTAACTAAGTAGAAGAAAGATCAAAGAATCATTTGGTGGGTGAAATGAAAGAGATATCTTTGGGTTATTGGGGGTGAGAGAAGAAAAGAGTGACATTGATTAAAAGGGTAAACTTTGAGTTTCATCTTAGGAATGGGTAGAACAGTGGGGGTCAATCTTTGTATGTATAAGTTGTTCCCTTTCTTGGACAGATTTTGTGTCTTGTCATTGATCCTTGTTTGAGAGTAAACCACTAAAACCTATTGTAACCTTGAAATGGCCTTTGGAACCAAACCAAATGAAAGTGATTGATCTCCCTTTTGTAAGACTGCACTTAAACTCTAAATGAATGTAAGGAGTTCCTTTGGTCTCGGATTCTAGAGTAAGGTTTGAGTTGTGATGACAATGAAGAAGTACATTGATAATTTGGTTAGGTGATGCATCTTATAACTATTTTGAAGGAAATTGCATTGAATCTTGATCATGAATTTTGTGGCTTTGTGTCCCCATTTTCACATAACTCTCTCAACTTCCTTGCTTTGTTTACTTGTGGACAAGTTTGGGGGAGTTGATATATATCATATCTACATAGTGTTAATCATCTCATCTTGTGCATTTTGATCATATAGGATAGCATTTGGCATGTTTAGGATGTATTTCATTGCATATATCCCTATCAGGTGTTGAAGACCCAAAATGGTGACTTTGGAGCCATTAGAAGTGTTTTGGAGATAAGCATGATGGTTTTTAAGTCGAGAGTTGGTTTGTCTAAGTGTCACAGCGGCGTTTTGGTCCCCAGCAACCTAATGGGGCATGTCATAAAGTCGCTGGGAAACCAGATTTTGGTGAGATTTGCGGATTCTCAAATTGGCCTTCTGCAGCGGTGTCCCAAGCCATTGCTAACAGTCCAAAGAATTTGAAGATTTGGCTAAGTGTTCCAGCGACCATTTGGGTGCAGTGACCAAGGTGTTAAAAGACAGAAAGCTGCACCAGACTTCCAAGCCACCTACCACAGTGATTTCAGCATGCCGCGGTGAATCTTTTAACCCATTTGTTTTTGGGTAGATCCATGTTTGTTGGGTTGACCAAATTCGATTTTAGGGTATTATCAATACATTCTAGACTTAATCTTAGGATTTATCTTGTCTTCTCTAACACAAACCTATTTTTGAACCAATTCAACTTTGTTCTACCTTGAATTACCAAAGGACTTGATGTTACATTTACTAGTAGTTAGTAGACATGACTTCATTGCACATTTGAGTGTATTAAGCCAATGGAAATTGATGTTTAATAGACTAAGGCATATTGGTAAAGGTAATCTTTACACTACAAGAAAACTCGTCCTTTACTAGGACGACTTTTTCTTGTTATTTCCTAGTAAATGACCATTTATTAGGAACTTACGAGGAAACGCGTTTCGTCGAAACACGTTCATTGTAAAGCCATTTTCCTCGTAAGGTCCTAGATAATTTACTAGGATACTTTTCCTCGTAAACGCGTGGATACGTCTTCCTCGTAAGGTCCTCGTACCAGTTTCCTCGTAAAGTCATAGTAACACATTTCCTCGTAAACTCGTAGTAATGATTTACGAGGACCTTACTAGTAAAAGTACGAGGACTTTACTTCGAAAGTATTACGAGGATTTTACATTGAAACCTTTTTTCCCTATTAAAAAAATATTAATTATAAATATAAATAATATATTTTAAAAAGTAAAAAAAAATCAAATTATAAATAAAAAACGAAATAACAAAATATTTTGTAAATCACTAAATAATATACAATTAAGTTTTAAAATTCATAATATACAATAAAAAAAACTACGGATGATGGTCGTTAAATTGCCGAACGAAGTCGTCCCGGCTCGCCAACTCCTCCTCGGCAAGGTGGGTTGTCGGTTGTGACTGTGACGGTGGATGCTGTTGGGTTGGAAGCCCTCCGCTTTCCCGTCTCACACGCAACATCTCTGCCAATTGCGGGTTTCCAACCGCCAAAATGTTCAGGAAATCGGTGAGAGAACTCACATGATTGGTGAGCGAACTCACATGAGACTGCATCGCCTGCAACTCCGAGCGCAGCTGAGCATTGACATCATGCTGTTCATGAGCATAAGACGATGTCGCTGTGGGGACATCGTTAACGGAGCCAATCCCGACGATGTCGCTGTGGGGACATCGTTAACGGAGCCAATCCCGACGATACGCCCCTTTTTCCTAGGGGCGGCCTGTAAATAAAAAGATCAATAACGTTAAAAAAATTAAATAAATAATAAAAATTAATAGAAAAACAAAGTATTTACCTCCTCGTAAATCTTATCCACTACAAGAGTGGATAATATGACTGGTGTCCCAGTCTGATGAGTCAGCTGGGTATGGCGTTCGTCAACCCGGGCAACAACCTCGTTGTAGATCCGCTCGGATCAAGGATCTACAAACTGCCCAGCCTTGTTCCGGTGGGTCCTCTCATAAAGCTCTTTCAGAGATGGAAGAACTCCTGTCTCTTTAGCCTAAAAATAATTTTTAAAATTAAATATTAATTTGGAATATTCAAATAGAGTAAAAATTAAATAGTTATTAAAAATCATCTTACCATGTCTAGACGAACTACCCCGTGAGGTTTTCGACTCGTGGTGTGAAGCATCTTTGTGTTGCCATGCTTGTCTCTTGTCATGCGGTTCTCGGAGTTTGTGTGGGAGGTTCTGACCGAGTCCGGCAACCCCCAATATCTGATGAGGCCATCCCACACATCGAATGTGAGACAATCGGGTTTCCCCTCCTCGTAACCATCCACCTGAACAAAAAATAATTAGAATTAAAGTGAATAAATGATTTAAAACTATATATATATAATTTATAAATCCACACCTGAAAGTCTCCCTTCCAGTTGTAGACCATGTCGAGCAATCGTGCTCTTGCCTTCGCCTCAAACTCCGTCTTCACCCGCTAGTGAATCCCTATAGACCAACGATATTTTGGCTGTAACCAGAAAAAACAAGAGACATATTAGTTTAGTAATATTAATAATTTTAAATAATTAAAAATAAATTAAGTTGATTAATTAAACTTACAGCAAACGATTTGAACCATGTCTTTTTGTGTGGTGGGGCGTCTTCTTCCAGTTTGGAGTTGTATCGGGAAAGTATCCCTTGATACAATCCGTGACGCTCTGAGCGACACATCCGTCAAGACCAAACCTGGAAAGAACCAAAATAAAATATTAATTAGATGAATTTGTAAATTTTTGTTAATTAAGAAATAAATTAAAAACGCTTTTTAAAAATTAAAACATACCATAATATGTTGTGGCCGTCCCGTCGGATAGGATCTAACTCAGGCAGCCCTTCTCTGTCTGGAAGGACCATAATATTATCCACCGTGTACACCGCAAATGGTGCGTTTGGCGGCAGCTGCAAATCGGGATGAACCCCAGCGCTGGGAAGAGGAGGAGGTGGAGGAGGTGGTTGGTCAGACCGGGACGCCGTAGAAACTCCATGAGTCTCGGGAACAGCATCATGATCCAGAATAGAAGAACCGGGAGTAGACGAAGATGATGCGCTTGTGTGACGACCGAAAAGGCCTCTTAGCTTTAGCAAGCTTGCTCTGTCTAGCCATCTAATTTAAAAAAAAAAAAAATCAAAATCTTAATTCCCGTATAATTTAAAAAAATAGTTAAAAAAGGTAAACCAACCTAATCTAAATTACCTAAACTAACCACTTAATCTAAATTCCTTAAACTAACCACCTAATATAAATTCCCTAATCTAATCACCTAACTAGGAAATAGAGAGAACCTTAAGAGGATTCAGAGAGAAGCTTACTACAAATGAGAGAAATCGGATGGCTCGAGTTTATATAGGGAATTTTGTTTCCTCATAAGGCCCTAGTATGTTTACGAGGCCTTTACAAGGAAACAGCTATGCCCGTGTTTTTATTTCCTCGTAAAGTCCTAGTAACAATATTACTAGGACTTTACAAGGAAACAGCATTTACGAGGAAATAGCTATGCCCGCGTTTATTTCCTCGTAAAGTCCTAGTAATACTGTTACTAGGACTTTACGAGGAAACAGCTATGCACGCGTTTTCTGTTACTAGGGATTTACGAGGAAAGGGTTTGTAAATCCCTAAACTCGAAACCCCAAACCCCAAATCACAACTTCCTAAACTTATAACCTCTTCTACAACCAAACTCCTAACCTCTTCTACACATAAACCCCAAATGCAAATTAATTTTGTGATTAAACAAACTTAAAACATATATAATTCAAATTCATTTTTGTGATTAAACCAACTTATAAACATACATAATTCTTTCGGATACATTCTCGTAATCTGTTGAAACATCATCATTTTCGTAAAACTCGTCCTCTACACCTTCATCCGTCGAGTGATCAGGAACATCTTCGTATTCACGATTATGCGGATCAGTAAGTAAGATGTCATCAATTTCTGCTTCAGGTTTCTCGATCTCATTGGTGTTTTCTTCTTGTAATGGTGGTTCTTCTCCAGCGATTATTCGTCCTCGAGGTGTAACTTTGATAACCGCTAACCAGTTTATTCCCGAGGTAGTAATCCGAGGGTATGGAATGAAGCAAACTTGATCTGCTTGGGAAGCTAATATGAAAGGCTCGAACTTGTTGTACCTACAAAAATAAAGATCAACGTAAAAATTAATTAATACTCGAAACCTGGATATAAAAAAAAAAAGAATTTGTTGTACCTTCGTCCACCATTGACATTAACTACACTGTTCTTGTTAATCCGAACACCTTTATTGACGAAGGGGTCGTACCACTCAAACTTGAATATAACGCATTTCAAACTCATACCTGGGAATTGAACTTCATAAATCTCCTGCAAGATCCCGTAGAAATATGTTTCGCCTTTCACACATATTCCATAATTACTTGTCGCCCGGTATCTACCATAGTCATAGGTATGAAAAAGTATAGCCTCGGGTGAAATACATCGATGATGCAGGGACCTTTGCAACTGGACTTTGAAGTAATTCGCGAAACCATGCGGGATACTCAGGATCGTCATAATCAACCTACAAAAAAAGTAATTAATAGAACTAGACCTTAGACTTACTTTATGGTAATGTATGAATAAAATTTAAGCTATAATAAATACATGTTTCCTCAACCACTTTATAAAGTGTTGATCTTTTCTTTTGTCTAACTCATCGATATACCAGGTATTGCTTCTTCGACTTGAGTCACAAATTGGCTGTAAAATCATATATGTTATGTTATTTAATATTGGAAAAAAAAAAAAATATATATATATATATAAGTGTATGTTTATATATTTACCTTTCAAAATAACCAATCAATGGATGCTCGCAATTAACAAGAATATAAAGGTGTGCATTATGGACGTCTTCATCACTCGACCACCAAACCTCTTTCAATTTCCCACCCAATCGCCCAATTTGACAAAATATGTCTGGAACATCGTCTTCCATATATGTCGGCACGACACCACCATCATCATATCTTCTTGGAGCTCATTTCCTTGTACGTACTTTCGGTGCAAAGTAGTACGATGTGAAATGTGATGTTTCTTCCGTCAAACTTCCCGCAACAATCAAACCTTCAACTCCTGCTAGGTTTTTGGCTTTTCCTTTCAAAGTTTTCATGGCCCTTTCATACTGATACATCCATCCATAATGCACAGGTCCACGAAGTAATGCCTCATACGGGAGGTGGACAACTAGGTGTTCCATGACGTCGAAAAAAGTAGGCAGAAATATTTTCTCCAAGTTGCAGATTAAGACGGGGATGTTTTCCTGAAGTTGTTGCACAACTTCCACTTTAAGAGTGCGGGTGATCAGATCCCTAAAAAATGCTCCAATTCCTTATATATTACAAAAAAAAAAAATTATCCACATTAGTATATATATATATATAAAGGAATAAATTAATCATATCATCGTATTATATAAATTAATTAAATACCTGAAAGTGCTTCATGTACTTTTGCCGGTAGTAGCTCCGCAAATGCAAAGAGAAGTAGTCGTTGCATAAAGACATGACAATCATGGCTCTTCATCGCGGAGAACTTTTGTCCTTTCTCAACACATCTTGAGAGATTTGAAACATACCCATCAGGGAACTTCACTTCTAAAGCCACCCAGTTGAACAACGCAGACTTTTTTTCTGATGACAGTTTGAATATTGGAACTGGAACTTGCCCATTGCTTTTTATATGTAGCTCACTCCTTGAGCAGATATCGGGTAAGTCCAACCTTGATTTTACGTTGTCTTTCGTCTTCCCTGGGACATTCAATATAGTGTTCATGATGTTCTCAAAAAAGTTCTTCTCTATATGCATCATATTGAGGTTGTGGCGCAAAAGAAGATCTTTCCAATATGGCAATTCCCAAAATATACTCTTTTTGTGCCAATTGTGCTGAACACCATAAGAATCAGGCATATTACTGGGAACATGCCAATTTCCACCACGAGGAGCTGTTTCTAGAGCCCCGTAGTAATCGATTTGCGCTACGATTTGTTCTCCAGTTAAATATGGAGGAGGAGTGTCTCTGACAACCCTTTTGTGCCTGAACAATTTCTTGTTTCTTCGGTATGGGTGGTAAACGGGAAGAAATCGACGGTAAAATTCAAAACAACTAGTCTTCCTACCATGCTTCAACTGAAACGCATCTGTTACTCCATTACAATATGGACAAGCTAATCTCCAATGTGTAGTCCACCCAAACAACATCCCATATGCATGAAAGTCACTTATGGTCCACAAAAGCATCGCTCGCATCGTAAAGTTTGTTTTGGTTGAACAATCATATGTCCTCACCCCTTTTGACCACAAATATTTCAACTCTTTTATCAGTGGTAGTAGAAAAACGTCAAGAGATCTTTTTGGATGTTTTGGACCAGGTATTAATATGGTCATGAATAGAAACTCTCGTCGCATGCACATCTCCGGTGGCAAGTTATACGGTGTAAGAAAGACCGGCCATAATGAATATTGTCTCCCAGACATTCCAAATGGACTAAATCCATCAGTGCATAATCCAAGATACACATTCCGGCTATTGCTAGCGAAATGTGGACGTACATTGTTAAAATGTTTCCAGGCTCTTGCATCTGATGGATGAGTCATCTCTCCATCCGTCTGAGTATGCTCGGCATGCCATCTCATCCCTCCAGCAGTCTCCTCAGATTGGTACAACCTTTTCAATATGTCTGTGATTGGTAGGTACCACATCCTTTGGTACAGTACTCTATTACGCCATCGACCTTGCGGTTTGAATCGTGGCTTCTTACAAAATTGACATTCTTCTAACTTCTCATCATCTCCCCAGTAAATCATGCAGTTGTCGATGCAAACGTCTATCATCTCCGAGGGCAACCCAAGACTATATACCAATTNTAAATCATGCAGTTGTCGATGCAAACGTCTATCATCTCCGAGGGCAACCCAAGACTATATACCAATTTCTGAATCTGATAATAAGATTCAGCAGACACATTGTCTTCTGGCAAATACTCTTTAAACAAGTCTGCCCATGCATCTATACAATTTTCAGGTAGATTGTGATCGGTTTTAATACTCATCATTCTAGCAGCCAGCGATAATTTAGACAGACCTTCTCTACATCCACTGTAAATTGGCTCATTCGCAGCTTCGAACATTTCATAAAAAAAATTTGCATCTAAGTTAGGTTCTTCAACTTCATCATCATCATGAGTTACAAATGCATCACCTACCATATCATGAACCCTATCACAATCTACCATTTGTTCCTCTTGGTGATGATAGTTATTTTCATTACGAAAATGATAACCCGGTTCAACTCGAAAATTGCTATTACTGCTACCTTCATTCCTACAACTAGCATCTTCTCCATGTTGATACCAAATATAATAATATGGCATGAAACCTCTATTTATGAAATTCTTCCAAACATTTTCACGAGGGCCTAATTTTGTATTGCAGCATTTCCGACAAGGACAGAACATCTTACAATTTTCCTGCGTGAGTGGTGTAGAATTTGCTTGATGCATAAACGTCTCCAACCCTTCGAGATATTCTTTCGTCACTCTCCCGTATTATCTTTGTGTGAATACATCCACTTCCGCAACTCGAAAATATTTCCCGGACCGGATATTTTTTTATCTTTGATCAAGCTTAAAGCTGCTTTTTTGGTGTGTTTGAAATGAATCACAAATGGTGGTACTTATAGAAATTTTCGAATATGAGCATTTACTAAGAAATTGCTAGGAAAAGTAGGTACAAAACACGTTTTAGATTTAAATTAGATATTTTCTATCAAGTTCCTCGCTAATTTGAAGTAAAATATTCTTTCCTCCTAATTTCGTAGTAAAGATTTACTAAGACTTTACGAGGAAAGCATTTACTACGAGCTTACGAGGAAATGGTATTTTTCCACGTAGTTTTCTCGTAAGTTTACTACGGTCTTACGAGGAAAACTTTTTCTCGTAACTTTACGAGGAAACTTGTAAAATCGAAGTAAGTTCGTAGTAAATTTACAAGGAATTATTTTCCTAGTAAAATTTTCTAGTAAGTTCTTAGTTTTCTTGTAGTGCTATGTGATAACATGCATAAAAATGCATTAGTAAAATATTAATAGTAAGCAAGGGAGACAAATAATATGAAGAAGATTAACGAGATCAAAGTCATAGAGAATTAAGATAGAAAGACAAAAAAAAAAAAAAAAAAAAA
>CAKOAT010226043.1:31723-43015 GCA_932364175.1 Eruca vesicaria subsp. sativa | reverse complement strand
GGACGTCCACGTATGCTCGAGTGTCCCTCTATGGCTAATGGCTTACCTTGGAACTCTGCAACCTTTACCGATTCCACTAGCATATTCGAGCTACCGAATTTCTTCCCAATCAGATTGACATCCAACCCCTCAACGTCATTCCCTGGTTCAGAAGCTACGGTTGCAGGTTTGCGTTTCTTTTGCTGCGGGAAACAGCAGCTACCAGACGGTTCTGTTTCGACAGGAGCCAGAGGCGGGTCGAAACCGTAAAGAGCAGTTCTTCGGAACAAACATCCTGTCCCGACATACATCGGACCTTGAATCCCATCGAGAGCCCGCAGGTTAATGTCGAAGAAGACAGTGTTTTTGTTAGCATAGCGGTCGGAGGGATCTATACCTTCGAACCTCTGTGGAAACTGAACATAGCAAACGCGGTCGCCATCTTGGTCCATCATGAAACAGATCCCATCTCTAAAGGCTATGGAGTTGTAGACGTAGTGGTCACAGTCTAAGTTCAAGATGAACGGTCCATTAGACATTATAGCTGAGGCTCGGACCAAAGCGTTCATAGCTCCTGCCTTCTTGTTATGTTCATAACCAGGCCGTTTCTCGCGGCTAACGTAAACAAACATTGGTAAACGAATGTCTACTCCTTCAAAATCCAGCGCACGCCCCTCCCCACCTATCTCATCAACCGGTTCATCTTCAGGAGGATCAAGCAACACCTGCAAATAAAAATATATAATTAAATCTCCAAGTTAAAATAAAAACCATGTTAGAGATCCAGAGCATGTGTGTTTTTATTCACCTGTATAATACTAGCATGGTCACCTCTCGAATGGTTTTGACAAGGAACAGTCCAAGTACCAGGCCAATGCGTGCCGTCACTCATCCAAGTAGCTTTAGGAGCTACTATAGCAGGCCTTGGTTCCTTGACTTGGTCCTCCTCAACTTTCACTTTCCAGTTCTTCCATTTCTCCAAAGCTTTGATCTCTTCTTTGCTATTAAATGCATCTGATCTCCTTCTAATCGAATGAGACAAGGCGTTAACCCGAACCTTAAACTCTTCGTAACCACGTTTCACATACCTTCGCTCTCTAACAAAATCATGCCTCACCTTACCCTTGTAAGGATCTTTCTTCAAACCAAAGTAACTTTCCGGATTCCTCGGCTCGATCTTATGTTTCCTGCAAAAAGGTACCCATATTTTCGCAAAGCTAGCTGCTTCAGCCATTGCTTCAAAAGTTAGAAGCGACCCCCCATCATCGGAGAGGTAGCAAGAAAGCTTCTCAACAGGATAATCAACAGATAATATCGAAAGGATTGTGTTGGCTGTAACCAATGGAGGCTCCTTCTCTGCATCAGCAGTTGAAACAAACACATCGATTCCAGGAAGATCTGATTTCCCGGTTGGGTTATTCCGGTTTTGTGTTTCGAATCTCGCCTTCAAGGCTTCGGTATCGGTTGCGTGGTTAACCGGATAAAGCCTAGGGATTTGGTCGATTAACCAAGAGAAAGCAAACCATATTTCGCATATCACAGAGAGACCCCATAACCAGATTGCTTTCTCATTTGGGTTTCTGGCTCTCCAAAAGAGAAACAGACAGAGAGCTACGATTCGGACAAATATTAAAATCCTGAAAAGACAGATAAAAAACATTGTCAGAAAATCTTAAGAAACATCATGCTTTTTATGACCCATCTCAAAAGTGTTTGTAACCAACACGACATCAAAAATATCTCAAAAGACAGAGAGAGAAACATAGAAAAGGAGATAATATACCGATACAGAGCGATGATGATCGGAGAGATTTTGACGACACGGGTTAAGGGCTGAGATATCTTGTAGAGCAAGGCATCCTCTTCTTTACTGTTTCTCAGTTCGGTTTGATCCAGGTCTTCGTCTTTGTAAGAAGAACTGGAGTCCATGTCTTGGAGACCGATATGAAGCGGACCCGGATTGTTATCCGGCGTTGGAGGGACTTGGACGGTGTAAACGGGGCTGCTTCCGAAGTCGCTGCAGATATCTCCGTTGGAAATGGACATGTGGCTGATTCTTGGATTCTTGCTGGTAGATTCTCCGATCATTGTTTAGACTCCGGAATCTGAGTCAAAAGGTTTCTCAGATTCAAGAAGAATCAATAGTACTATTTTATTTTGTCAAGAAAGTTCATTATACTGAAGATTATTAGGAATTAAATCCAAAAGAAACTGTTACCTTACTGGACGAAATCAGAATAAGTGACGAGATTTTGCAAATGTTATTTCTTCTCTAATTCATTAACTATAAACTCAAACAAAACTTTCTTTCTTACGAACAAACATAACTTGTCAGGGAAAATATAATGTAGAATTTAATTCGAAAGGTTTATTAATGGAGTGTTGTGTGTACTTAAGGGTTTTTACGAATGTGGTTTTTTCTACGATGTCTTCTTGAATGGTCAACATATGGTGAGAGAATATATTGTTTCCTTAATCGTATATAAGACATTAAATTAAAATGCGTTGACAGCTGTTAATGCATTGCAACAAGAAAAGAAGAGACCGGTAACTATAGAAGATATTTTCAGAATTTAGGATTTGAATGGGTAATATATAAAACAACTGTAAAATAATTGTGGTATAATCCTAATAATCTCTATAATATTATTTGAGAATTCACTTTCTTAGGTGTCCGACTCATGTTAACTCTCACGCTGGTTAATTACTATGATACCCCTAATGAATTAAAAATACAATTAAATATTATTTCCTTTTTAAAAATTTCCAAATAACAATATAAAATAAAAAGGAAACATTTATAAAATTTACAAAACTATTTAAACACGAAAATATCATTATATATAATATGGTTTAATAAAAAAGGAAAGTTCACAAAAAAAAGAATATCTGTATACAATTAAATATTATTTCCTTTTTAAAAATTTCCAAATAACAATATGAAAAAGTAATAAAATACTTTATATCTATATCTTCTTAGATAAAAAAAAAAGAATATCTGTATATAATGAGATTTCATAAAAAAAATCTCACACAAAAAATATTGCTATTAGAAAAAGAAATATTTTTTCCTTAAAGATATAATTTTAAACAATAAAGTATATATATTTTCAAAATAGTTATGATTACATAACATAAACTGATATATGTTTAACTGAAATTTTTTTATAATTAGTATTATTGAAATTATTTTTTTAGTATATTTATTTGACTATAATATCTTACAATTATAGAGAAGGAAAATAACAGAACTTTGTTTCTGTTAGCGTGTAAGGCTTACTACACAAGAAAGCAACGTCAACCTTCACTTCTACGAATGATTTGTCTTCAATATATGTCACATAATTCTGCTTATGTAATAATTTGTATACCATTGCTTTGTAAACGATTTTATAACTCTTGTTACACTTTGATGCATTAATAAATTCAGTTTAGACGTTAAAAAAAAAAAATATCTTACAATTAAAGTAAAAATATAAATTCTATTTTACTTATATAGTATAATTTCTCAAAAACAATCACTTTTTACTGACTATTTTAAGAGATACTAAAAATAAAACTAAAAATAAATTTAATGATAAACATCTTTGATCAAGTAACTACAATTATTTTAAAATATCATAACACTATATAATTTAAGGAGGTAGATATATTATATTTTTAATAGTTAAAATTATATGTTCTAAGAATAAGGATTCTGATTTACTTAAGTATTTTGATTATGGTTATATTAAGTTTCACAAAAATAAAAACAGAAAATAAGTACAATTATTTTAAAATACCATAACACTATATAATTTAACGAAGTAGATGTATTATATTTTAATAGTTAAAATTATCTGTTTTCTTAATAATCTTTTGATTTTTAATTTTTTGTTTTTATGTTTGTGAAACTTAATATAACCATAGTCAAATACTTAAGCAAATCAGAATCCTTATTTTTAAAATTATTTAAAATAAATTTCAGTTTACCATCCAAACAATCTAAAGCATAAATTTATTTAGAATTTATAAAATATGTTAACTATTGTAAATATTGATATGTGTTCAAAAATATTCTAGAAATTCATTAGTTACTTATGTATGTAATTTAGAATCATAAACTTTAGTTTTTATTTTTTTTTTCCTTCTAAGCACCAAAAATCTTAAGTTCTATATAATCTTACTAAATATACTTATATTTCTAAGATAACAACCAACATAAATGCAAATAAGACAATTAATCAAAAATTTAATATTTTAAAATATAAAAAAATAATAGTTGAATTCAGAGAAATAGATAGAATCCAATATATCTAAATGATAACTAAATCGACCGTAAAAATAATAAAACAGACTAAATATAACATATCTAAAATTATATATATATAATTAAAGTAATATAAATTATAATATAAATTAGACATACAAACTATAAATTAATTTAAAAATTAAAGTAAATATCAATCAGTTATTATTGTATATTTATTTTATAAATATACATGTCCGTGCATGAGCATGTCTACAACCAGATGACGAAGACAAGAGAAATATTGGGAAATAGTCAAAGGTAACTGGGAAAATTTGTAAACACACAAATACTATTTTCAAATAACGAGTATCATTTTTATATTGTAATAAAAGATATTATCATGTATTAGACGATACTCAATTCCTAGTATTGTACATGAAACTAGGTTGTCAAAGTGAACAATAATCCACAAACCAATAGTGAGACAGATCTGAACATCCCTTATATGTTAAAGAATAAACATTATAATAAATACGTTTACACTATAATAGATATGCGTTTACACTATAATAGATATGTGATAAGTGGTAATTGCTCAATTATTTGAAAATGAATAAACTAACGTGTCACGTGTAAAATAAATTTCAGTCAAATTATACATAAATGTCTTCACATTATTTATTTTACATATTTTTCAATACATAACTCACATACAAAATTCTAGGAATTATACAAAAAATTACATAAAAAATAAATTACAAGAATCTAACTAATATGTACCACGAACACAGAATTCACAGGCGGATAGTCTCACACGCAGTGCCAGAAAGCAATCGTTCTTTGTTGTTCATATGGATGCAGAACTACCAGTTTGGTTTGCACAGTCTACATGAATCTGTTTTGTTCGATGACAAAAAAAAAAGAATCTAATTGATATGTATTCTACTTCATAAACCTTTCAAACTCACTTATACAATATCCTTCAGTATTAATATCATATAAAATTTTGCGAAAAATGATTGAATGACGTAATATAAAAGATAAAAAGAATTTTCGGTGATGGACTCGAAAGGATCAAGTAAAAAGATCAAATTTTGCAAATACATAACTATTTTTGTTATTACAAATGTATGTACACGTTTTAGAATTTTAGACTTTTTCTCTTTTTTAGCAAGGCCAATCGTAAAATATTTGTTACCATAAATGATTATCGTTAAAAACTGATTGGACCAAGATACAATACAATACATGAAAAAAAATTCACTAATATTTAGTTTTATTTTACTTTAATTAATTGTATTTTAGAATTTTATTTTAAGAATATTATATTTCATATGTTATTTTGAACAAAAATATCCTTTAATATTAATTAATAATATCTTTACGTATTTATCAACCACTTTTATATATGTTTAAATACACGTACATATGCACATCGACATGAGCATCTATATAACTAAATATTCACTACAACTGAAATATTTAATTTTCTTGAAAGCTAAAAATTCTTTTTCTTAATGCTTCTTTCATTATCGACTAAATCGTAATGAAATGATTGTTTTAATAAATTTTTTTATTTTTCTTGAACTATTATCTGCTTATAAACTATAATATAAAATTATTGGTTCGACATCATGACTATTTAAAATTTATATAACACGAAACAAATAATAATTGTTTTTGGTTATCACCGGTAAAATCAAAATATCAAACATTTTAACCGAACCTACCAAAATAAATATCAATTTAAGATGTTATTTATATTTTATGAGATTAAAAAACTAATTTAAAATTGAACTTATATACAAATTTACAAGATCTGATATTTATTTATTTAAAAATAACGAAATTAATAATTATATTTTGTGCAAGGTACGAATTATTAGCTAGTATATAATTATATATATATATAGCTAAACTTGCTTGGATTGGTCTGCACGGATAAAAAAATCGAATATGCTATGGAGTAGGCTAGTATAGATATTGATTAGTATGCTTGTCATTTATAAAAGTAAGAATTTTGATTGAATATAAAACTTATGAGTAATGTAAGAGATTGATGTTTTCTTAATTATTTTTTTTAACAAAAAATCTGACCCAAGTAACTAAAGGGGATATTTTAGAATTTAATCGCAAGTTTTTTTTCTACGTTATATTATGACCTTGTCCACAACTAGGTGACTCGGACCAGAGAAATATTATGACCAAATTAAACATGGAAACGATCAAAAAGGGAAACTTTGTCAAAAAAAAAATTTGTTTAAATAACAACTATCATTTTTATATTGCAGTGTTGGTATTATCGACTATTAGCACATACTCAATTCCATGTCAGTTATTTTGCATTATGATTCTTACATTGAGTCATCGCAAGTTTTTTTTCTACGTTATATTATGACCTTGTCCACAACTAAGTGATTCAGAAAAGAGAAATATTACGACCAAATTAAATATGGAAACGATC
Source organism: Eruca vesicaria subsp. sativa (assembly GCA_932364175.1). Taxonomy (NCBI): domain Eukaryota; kingdom Viridiplantae; phylum Streptophyta; class Magnoliopsida; order Brassicales; family Brassicaceae; genus Eruca; species Eruca vesicaria. Next base: position 36,341 of record CAKOAT010226043.1, on the reverse strand, counting down.
AAAAAAGGGAAACTTTGTAAAAACAAATATTGATTTTAAATAACAAGTATCATTTTTTATATTGCAGTGTTGGTATTATCTTTTTTTCTTTTTTTTTTTAGTGTTGGTATTATCGTCTATCAGCACATACTCAATTCCATGTCAGTTATTCATACATTGAGTCATCGCAAATTTCAAACGTGTGGTTTTGTATATCTCGATCATCGACATTATGGTTAACGATTCTCACGTATCAGGTCACCTCATTTGCCAAATTTTGTGATAGATTTAAAATACGACCCACTTATTATTTTGATTGTTAAGTTACGATAAAGGAGTTCTTAACAGAAATTTTATCCAGGAGGCTGTTTATTTTATCACCAAAAAAAATCTAATCTAGGATAAAAGTCAGTTTAAATCATCAAAATCTTGTATCACAACCATTTTCATAAATACATTAGTTTTGTTGTGAATAAGAATTTATTGTAACTTGTGTTCTTTTTGTTCATCAAGAGATCTGTATATATACATGTTCTTATACCTTCATAACAAAGAGATAATCTTAATCCTAGTAGGATAAAGATAACTACAACAACAAGGATAATGACCAAGAGGAGGATAAAGATAAGATGTGTTCCTGGTGTAGGATAAGGATAAGATTTGCTATAAACCGCCAAGGACATAACTTGGATAGACCTGATCTGATCCAGTAGAACCCAGATGGGCTTTTGGTCCTGCGGATGAGCCCGGCCCGGTTTAGTCCGGTCCGGATATAGCCCAACGACCAAATGGTTCTTAACACTCCCCCTTGGTTGATATATTCGGTCAGAGTTTGTTACATGCTTTGATGTTTCCACATTAAACCTCTCCTGGAAAACCCAAAACCCAATAAGGTAAAAAGGAAAATCAAAGACAGGAAAAAAGAGTACAACACATGAACTCCCTCTGATGAATGCATCACTGATGTATGAACTTCTTGAACTTCTTGGACCTTCCTGTCCGATCCGTGGGTGAAGAGAACTCGAGCAAGATGTACTTCTGTTGACCACTTCATATTATGGTCGAACACGTTGAGTCTTGACTATGATCGGATGGACCCGACCTCATGCGCCTATGGCTTGCTCCATGATAGTTGATCTTCCTTCATCATCGGCCAAAGCACATTCTGATTGACCCATGATGAACCATGGACCTTTAATCCTGCGGCCAAACACCAGTCACGGATCCTCTCATGTCTAGGGTCAAACCATGATGCTGTTGTGATGATATGGCTCAGGTGTACTGCTGCAGGGTATTGCAGTTCCATCATATGTAAAATAACATGTATCACCAAAACCAAATAACATTTCCTTTTGGGTTGTTAGTTATAAAATAAACACAAGGAATTTTGAATTTCTTTTATAAGAATACATGGACTGATATGGATTGTTCTTATAGAACTCTTTTACTAAGTATACTATATGCAGCTGCTTTGTTTCAGTCCATAAACAGCTTAGGAACAATGATGTTCTTGAAAACTTCTTTCTCATCTTTCTGTACCATTATTATCTTTATCCAGTGATCCATATGCTGCTTACTACATCATAATATGTCAACCAGACCTTTATCAATTTCGAATTTGTGTAGTAGCATCCACCACATAGGAGTTTATCTCCTTATAATATGTTCCATGGTCCCTGTGAGTATCCTTGTGTAACAAGCTATGCTTGAATGCTGTAAGTAGGAACATGAACACCTTAGTCCACGTGATCATATACTATATCTCACGGTTTCTTTTCCCTCACAAGACCCATTTGTCCACTGGTTTATATCATCAGATAGCGTTTCTATATATATGGCCAATACGCCTATCTTTTCTTTAAATACTTTAAACTCCACGTTTTCTTTTGACTCAATTTAATCTACGAATGCATTCTCATACTTACGTGGGTCCTGATCCTCGCTCATATCGTTAAACTCAAGTGCTACTTTCTTATGCATATTTATTCAAGTATATCATTTATGTGTCGACACTCTTATGTAGTTCCATTGTGTTCCAGACATGATCTAATCGATTTGAGATTATTATCTAGGACCTTTATTACTTAGCAGCTTGGCATCCCAAGCTACATGGTTTGGTACCTTAGATGTTCATCTGCACAGTCTTTTCTCAATGTTTGGTCTGGTTTCCCTTATGACCTCGGATCTGTGTTTTTCATTCTATGCACCTTTCTCTTTTCTTTCCAAGGTTCCTTATCTTATGGAACATATTGGAATATCTTTAATAGACTCTGTAGCAACGTGATTATGTCTCTCTAGAACATCAAACTCGTGGTGCTAAGCTGGTATGACATATTCATTCTTTTCTTTTTTTTCGGGTCAATGTGTCTTGCATCTAGTTCTGCTAGCTTTGTATCATTTCTTTAATATCATATACCCGTCTTAAATCCTATTCTCTAGTCCAAGGATCTTGCCAAGACATTGATGGTTAATACAATTCTATTTTACTTTTTATCAATGTTTACCAGCTTATTACTTTTTCCTTTTAATGTTGGATAGTCGGATTCATTGACTCATGCAATATGTGTACCTGGCCACAATCTGATCAACCATATTTGGCTCAAGGTCTCTTAAAACTCATGGGAGAAAGACATATCTATATCCAACATATATTCCCAATCCTCTTCTGAGGTTCCATCTTAGACGGCTCATATGTATATGGTGGTTTATTCAAAATCTCTTAAGATGGTATATGTCTGGCTCATGACCCGTATTCAATCTGAGATGGGAATATATATGCTCACTTATATGGCCTGATGCATATTAACCTTATATACATGTAAGTTCATTATGTCCCTAAGCTGCTTTAGGTTGGACGTGAGTTCTTAGCTTTAAAAGGGTCCAGCCAAGCTGTTTATAACATGGTCATAGACCATGGTACACGAATTTGTAGTATGGTCATGGACCACGGGATTTGTCCTCACTCCCCCTCATAAACATACTATAATCTCGTGATGCTTGGGACAATAAAGCCTAATGAGTTTCCCTTGTGTACATGTTACACAACGTGAGATCCTATGGGATAACTCTTTGTGCCATTTTCAATATCAAACTTTGCATCAAGTTTAGACTAGGATGGCTAATCCAGTTATGCCATAAAGTGTATAATTTTGTGGGGTATACCAATCTGGTTACCATGGCTCTTGCTTCTTATCATACTGATCTTTGGCATAGTCTAGATCAGTAGAATACGCAGGTATAGTCTTGACCACTTTCTTATAAGGCTTTAGGCGACTTTTTTTTGTAACTCTGAAGGAACCTTTTTTTTTCCTTTTGTCCATTGTTTCTACTTGGAAACCATTCTTATTATAAATCAATGGGCCACAAATTATTGGGTGTATATAATGCCCTTTAGGTAATGCATTGGCCATAGTTCCTTAACTAGGCTACTATACCCGCCAATTTTGTACTCATGTTTGGCTTTGTCTCTTTTTTTCAATCAAAATCATTCACATTATCAAGCAAAATCAGACAGCAAGAAACATTCTATTATTATAAGAAAATTCGTGAATGACAAGAAGATCAAAACAAAGCATAAAAAAAAAACTTAACACAAAGTCAGAATGTCAAAATCTTATTTTCTTAGTCAATAGACATGCCGGTCACACCATCCGTTATTTTGGACACGGCTACCTTGGAGTCAATAGACAAGCCGGCCACACCATCCATTAATTTGGACACGGCTGTCTTGTATTCCTCCTTATCTACTCCGGCCATATTGTCTTCAAGAGGTCTCATCTCACTGCTTTGCTTTAGCATCTTATTATTCTTCTCAATTATCAATAGGAATGAAAGCATATCATTATAGGTGGTGAAACCTATTTCTATATGCATATGCCGTAACATATCCTGAACATATTTTGAGTATGTTTTGAACAGTAAATCCTCGTCTGTTACCACTTCACCACATACACTACAAGAAAACACATCGATTCCTAGGGACGATTTCCTCGGAATGTCGTCGGAATCAGGCGATTCCGACGATATTCCGAAAAAAATGTCCCTCGGAAAATTCTCCTCGGAATCGCAGTTTTCGTCGGAATTTCCTGGGAATATTCCGAGGACATTCCGACGGACAACATTCCGAGGACATTCCGAGGAAGTTTTCCGATGGAACCGTTTGTCGGAATTCCAACGAAAATTTCCGAGGGAAGAAACTACTCGGAATATTCCCAGGAAGCCATCCGTCGGAATATTCCGAGGACTTCAAACTCTCGGTAAATTCCGAGGAAAGGTATTCCTCGGAATAATTCGAGGGATGGTATTCCTGAGAATATTCCGACGGAGATTCCGAGGAATGTTTTCCCTCAGAATATTCCGAGGAATATCATTCCTCGGAAATTTCGTAATTTTTAATTTTTTAAAAAATAATATAAATTTATTTTTTAAAAATTAAAATTTAAAATTAAAATTAAAAATTTTTAAATTGAAAATTGAAATTCAAATAAAAACATAATATAGATAATGTTAAAAAGTAATATTCAAAACAGAAATTCAAAACAGAAACAAGAAATAAAAAGAACTACTCCTCGTCGTCGTCGTCGTCGAAGTTATGCTCTGGGAATTTCTTCAAGAACGCCTCCATCATCTTCTCACTCCG
>CAKOAT010226043.1:7391-27175 GCA_932364175.1 Eruca vesicaria subsp. sativa | reverse complement strand
AAGAGGATGAGGGGTGCTTGTATTTATAGATATCATCTGCCGACAATTCCCACGAAATTCCGAGGAAATTCCGAGGGAATAGCCGTTTGCGTCGGAATTTCCTCGGAATTTTTGAAATACCACAACGGCTATCTAACGGCTATAATTTCTCATCGGATTTTCCTGGGTTTATTTCGAGGGACATTTCGTCCTCGGAATGTCATCGGAAAAATCCGAGGAGACATTTGTTCCTCGGAATTTCCTAGGTATATTCCGAGGAAATTCCGAGGAAACACATAAATTGTGTTTCCTCGGAATTCCCTCGGAATATCATCGGAATATTCCGAGGAAACAACGTTCCCTCGGAAATTCCCTCAGTATCGCTCTGTTTTCTTGTAGTGATAGTCTCAGTTTGTAAACGATTCTGGACAAAGCCAAGTGATATTCATCCACAGACTCAAAGTCTTGGAATCTGAGACTCATCCATTCATGCCTTACCTTTGATAATAACACCATTGTGTATCTGGATTTTAATTATGTCCAAAGGTCACGAGGATTCTCAATATTTAGGTACTGATTTCTCAGATCCTCAGTGAGAAGATGGCGCATAATTGTTATGGCCCTATAATTTTCACTTTCAGTTGCATAATCACCCTGAATAATACTCCTTCCGAGTCCTCTTGACTTCAGGACAACTGAAGTGTTCATTGCCCATTCAAGATAATTATCTCCATAGAGATTTAGGGCAGCATAATCCAAGGGCTCAAATTTTGACATCTGAAATCATATTAATTCAAGATTTAAAATTCATGTAACCAATTCAAATAATCAATGCATACGGTTTCACAAGTCTCCCGACCAAAACAATTTACTACTCGACCATGTTGCAAATAAGGCCACACGGCCAAGGTTATAAGACATGCAATTAGGGTTTATCAAACAAGACTAGCAATCGGATTCACTTCTAGGGTTTAGGAGTTAACCAGTTTCAATCAAGGCAATCCGCGGTTTCAGATTCCAAAATATGAAAATCAAACAATCTAACAACTTAACCCTCATTCAAAGACAATGAATCGGATTTTATATGTGAATGCGACCAATGCATCAATCAAATAAGTAATCTCAAAGATAATGAGTATAAGGCCACACGGCCATGAGTATGCAAGAAAAGGTCATACGACCACATAAATATGTACTGAGCCGCACGGCTATAGATATGGTATGCAATGAAAACCACACGGTCTAGGTGTTATATGATGCATAGCAAACTTAGGATTTAGATGATCTATATGCGGCAATAATATTATGCACAAAGGCCACACGGCCAATCTATCAAGATACAAACAAGGCCACACAGCCATGGTGCAATCACTAGCATCCGAATCCACATAGGGTTTATAGACTAATCAATATAATCCGCAAGTAGGGTTTCTTAATTCAGAATATGAATCATGTGATCAAGCAACAATAGATCAAGTAAAACCATAGAAAACAATTAGGTTTAGCAACAAGAGTTCATGTAACCTAATTAGGGTTTCAAGGCCCCTTTTGAGATTTAAATTCGAAATAGGGTTTCAAGGCCCTTAATGATTCCAATTCAAATTTTAGGGATTTTAGATCAAGTAGAAAGCAATCTATCAAACTTAACTCATAATTAAAATAAATTAGTGCTTGCTAAAACAAAATACCAATCGGGTATAAACAAGTTGAATTAAGGTTTCAAGGCCCATACTTATAGGGTTTTGATCTCAGAGAAATAAAACTAGCAGTCTTGGCTTTCAATACTCCAAATAGACCAATTAATTCAATAAGAAACTAACAAAATCTCAAATCGGATCAATCAATCATAATTTAGGGTTTAGGACTAAAATCGGATTTTAGGGTTTTTATCCAGAAAATTAGGGTTTCGAAATCAGAAACAATCAGACTAACAATCCTTAGCTCTCAATACTTTAATTAGATCAATCTCAGAAACCATAACCAATTTTTAAACTCAATTCGGATCAAACAAGCTCAATTTAGGGTCTGGGGGAACAAATCAATTTAGGGTTTCAGATTCTCAGAAACAGATTAGGAAATTAATATATCTAGCAACCTAAACCTCAGAACTTTAATTTAAATCAAACAATCAATCAAAGATTAAAACAAATTCAAATTTAGGGTTAGGGTTTTGATTCCCAAAATTAGGGTTTAATGATTCTTAGATCAAACAATCAAACATCAATCAAATAAGCACATAGTCTCTCATGTTATTAACATGATCAATCAAATAATCAAACAATAAAAACACAATCGATTTTAAATTTTAGGGTTTAAATTCAATTCATGCATGGAATGCGGTTTTAGGGTTTGATGTTTTAAGAGAGAAGGATTCATGCTTCTAGCAACATAGCAACCATTGATCTATCAACCTAACATGTAATCAATCTAACCAAAACCTAGTTCCATTATCAATTAGAGTTTCTATTATCCTAGATTAGGGTTTTATCAATTTATGGTTCAAATCCTTATCAAGCAACCAATTCGATGTGGGTTCTATTTTAGGGTTTCAATTTTTACCTTGAAAACAAGTAGGGTTGAAACCGGTCCACCAAGGAGAAGAACCACGATCTGGATTGGATCTGAGATGAGTTGGATGATCGTCGGATTTAGTTGATACGTGGGTCGTGGTCGAGCTTCTTTGCGCGGGTACGAACTTGCTTGGTTCGCGAACTGAGTTGCTGATCTTGCTGAGTTTCTGGTCGATGTTTAATATCGGATTATGTCTCAGGTTTGCAGCTTCAAGTTGAGGTTGAAGTTGAATAATCTGAACTTGATGATCTCGCCAAAGTAGAAGAGAAAAACGCAGCTAGGGTTTTTCTTATGGGAGTCGGATTTTTCTAACTTAGGGTAGGGACGTCGTGCTGATAACGTATTGTGAATAAGAATGTATTGTAACTTGTGTTCTTATTATTCATCAAGAGATCTGTATATATACATGTTCTTAAACCATCATAACAATGAGATAATCATAATCCTAGTGGGATAAGGATAACTACAACAACAAGGATAAGGACCAAGAGGAGGATAAGGATAAAATGTGCTCCTGGTGTAGGATAAGGATAAGGTGTGCTATAAACCGCCAAGGACATAACTTGGATAGACCTGATCTGATCCAGTAGAACCCGGATGGGCTTCTGGTCCTGCGGACGAGTCCGGTCCAGATATATCCCAACCACCAAATGGTTCTTAACAAGTTTGTTTATATACAAATTGTTTCAAAAAGAAAAGTAAGTTGTAATATTCTGGTTTGTGGTATATACAAAGACTTTATATTATTGATTTTGTAACTTATGGTACTAAAATGTACTTATCTTTTCGGTTACACATCCGTTTAGATCGATCTATAGAGTTAAGCGTATTTGAGTTGGAGAATAGGTGACCTATTATAGAAAATGATTTGCGATATCGTGCGAGTAAAATTAAAGCACATAGAAAGATCATGTGGCGCTGGCGATAAATATGACTTTCGAGCCTTAGAAAAATTAAGACATTGTCCATCACCCATAATGGAACCCACATACTGAGTGAGCGGGCGTGGAGATCGATTAATCGTGGGTGGTCGAAACATTACAAATAGTATTAGAGCCGAACCAAAATGAGTGCGGAATCATGTATGGGCTCACACCATGGATAACAATCTTGGGGCGGCACAACGACGATTTTGCATTTTGTGAGAGGGGTAAATTATAACATCCCGGTTAGTACTTTATAGGAAGGATTAAAAGAATTGATTTGGCTACCTATGTATTTTTTTGGCCACACATCCGTTTAGAGCTCCAAAATAAAGCGTGCTTGACTTGGAATAGTGAAAGGATAGGTGATCTAGCAAAAATTGATTCACAATATCATGTGAGTAAAGCCAAAACAGGGAGAAATATCATGTGATGATTGCATGGTAAAGTGAACATGACTTTCGAGTTTTGGAAACATTAATGCACCGTCTGTCGAACAAAATGGGGCTGATGGGCCGAGTGAGCGGACATAGAATACCCATTAACCGTGGCAGTGGGGGTGTTACATAAGTGTTCTTAAGTTTTGAAAGAGCTCCAACATGGTTTAGAGATGTTCAATCAGTAAAACCAAATAAATTAAAAACAAACCGAACCGAAATAGAGAAAGTGATTTGAATATGACAATATAAAAAAAAAAAATCAAATGGGTGTTATTTTTTTTAATTCAGTACAGTGAAACCTCTATAAATTAGTAATGTTAAGACTTTGAAATTTTATGAATTTATAGAGATATTAATTTACTAAATTTTCTTTATTTTGATTCTTTATTTTAAGATACATTTATCATAAGATAAGAAAAATATTTGATTTTAGTGTATAGACATTAGTTATAACTTTTTGAAGTTTGAAATTTGTATTAATTTTATTATATTATTTGGTGTTTATAATATATAATACATAGAATTTAAATGTGGATTAGATAATATTACTAAAATCTCATCAAAAATATATTAAGTGTTAAGAAAATATAATGATAATTCCATTGTGAATATAAAACAAAAAATATAATGATAAGTTATTACTTATATAAAATATGTAACATATAAATTATTAATTTATAATTCTAATGAGACCAAATCTTTACATTATTTTATCGATTTGTGTCAAATTTTCAATCGGTCCAAGTTGAGACCGGAGAAATTTATTAATTTATAGAGATTATTAATTTATCGAGTATTAATTTATAGAGGTTCTACTGTATATGGATATAGTTTGATATATGAACTGATCACACCGAAACGAAAGAAAATGATTAAATAAATATAATTGCATATATGTATCACATATACATATTTTTACTGATATTTAAACGGTTATGATAATAATTTGTTATTTTATTTTAATTCAAAAGTTTTTTTAATTTTCCATCATATTTAAATATAATTTTTTTTATGAAAATATGTTCTAAACTTTAGTTATTTAACTTTTATAATGATTTTACTAAATTTTTCTTATTTTTACTTTATAAATATCGTAATTATTAAATTTTCATTTATTATTTGTTTTAATAGTTAGTCAATTAGGAAAAATATATATTTAAAAGGTAGAGTACTGAAAATGTTTTTCTTTAATAATTCTGATTTATAATCATATAAACTAAAATTCAATTTTTTTATAAAAGATAACTACAGTTGTTATTTTTGGTACAAAATATAAAACCGAACCAAACCAACATAGATAGACCAACATATATTTTTTTAATATTGTAATTAATCATTATAAATTGTAATACCAAAAATTTGAAAAATCTTAACCAAAACCCAATTGAACACCCTAAGAAGACCCATGAGCTTGAAATGATTATATCCACTTCAATAAATATCCTTGTTCGGGGATGCGCTAGGCGCTAGTCGGACGGCACGGTTGGGCCTAGCGCCTAGAGACAAAATCGGGGATTAAGCGGGGATTATACGGAGCAGAATTTTTAGATTATTTGATATGTTATAAAATATGTTAATCTTTAATTGTGTATAAGCTTAATACATATTCATGTTTAGAATTTTATAAAACACACAAATAGAATAAATAAACTTAATATGATATAATTTTCATCAAAATTATGATTATAAATTATATTTATTAAATTTTAGATCAAATCAATAAATAAAAATATTATTAAAAAATATATTAGGCAGCCTAGCCAGCTAGGCGTTATTTAGGCGGCCTAAAGGGCTAAAATCAAATGACCAATTTTTTAATAGCGATTTGAAATAAATCGGGCGAATGAGGGGCCACCTAGCGCCTAGACGAATAAACGGCCGATTTTTAGAATCCCCTATATATTAATTGAAAAACATTTGAAAAGATGTAACGTTAATTTTATATTAATTAAAAAATAATTTAATCCTACGTGGCACCTCTATGCCTTCTATTTCAAAATAGAATGATTCTAGAGCTTCTAACTTAAAGTATAGTCTAAAGTTTATACTCTATACCGGTATAATATTTTGTAGGCTATAGTTGGTCGCATATATCAAATATTTATTGTTTCGCATTCTTTCTTTAATTAAACCTACAGAATTACCTAATGTGATTAAAATATATATGGTAATTAATGATTTTAAACAATAAAGATTTGATAACAATTTGTATAATTTTTATCATTTTTTTTATTTCTTTATTATTAAAATAAATTACATAATTAAATTAATCATATAATAAAAATCTAGATTTTTTGTGTATGTTGTATTTCGAATTTTTCAAAACGAGTATAAATTACTAAAACTGTTAAAAGTCTCACATAAACTTTTAGGATCAAGGTTTTAATTTTTTTTCTATATTAAAATATAATGATTATAAGACCATATGAAGAAATAATTTTATTTGAATAGGTTTTATGTTAATATATATACATATATATATATTTCATATCGTTTAAATTAAGCTATACATCGTATGAAGATACATACTTATATTTTATTATTTGCATTGAACATATATTGAAAAGTTAATATTTTAATTTTGAAATATGTCATTGTTTTTTTAAATGATTATAAATTATTGAAACTGCTAAACATCTCAAATTAAAAGAAAATCATTGGTGTAAACTTTTGTTACACAAATATGCAAATAATCATAAAATCATATGAGTAGAAACCTCATTTAATAAATATTCATATTAAAAGTGTGATATATTACTATGTTTATATCATTTAAATTTAATTATATATCATATACGATATATAAGATTGATTGTTTTGATTTATTTATGCTAATTGCGAATAAACAAGAGTGATAGTTAAATTTATATGCATACGCCAATTTATTACATAATAGTAACTGATTTCTTAATTATTTAATATATATATATTTATTATTTTATTATTTTATAATATGCGGAAAAATATAAAATAAAATAATAAATATAAAATACTTATTGTGTATAAAGTGCATATCGTAACCTAAGTATGTATCTCTTTAATTATTTTAAATCTTAAGTATTTTCTAAATCCCAGGTCAAAACAAACAAACGAAATGAGAACAAACTTCAAAATTAATATTTATATTGAAGTAATAACCAAAATTAAAAAAAAAACACAATAAGAGAAAAAAATTGAAGATAAATAGGATTGACACATGAACGTAAACTTCTCATAACCATAATTAATTTTAAAATTGTTAATTCATGATATAAAACTGAGTTAACTTTTAATTTTTTAATTTTTAAAATTTTTAATATTTTAAATTATTATAGTTATGTTAAATCATGACCATAATTAATTTTAAATTGTTCATTTTTATTTGAAAAACTTAACATATTGTTTTTAAAAAAAGTTTTATTTTTAAAAATAATCTTAAGTTGAACTTAATTTTTTATAAAATTAATTTTTTTAAAAAAATTTTTGTGAAAATCTAATTTTCTAATATTATTAGATAAATAAATAAATTATATTAAATTAGTTTTGAAACTTATATATTCTAAATGTAAATATTCTACCAATTTCTTCTTAAGAAATCATTAGGGAACATGTTAATACTATACCAATCAAGCCCAGTGACACTCCGTTTATTTTCCAACACTCGAACACTAAAAAGGGAAAAGATATATGAAATCGGGTCTATTAAATTCCAAACTTTGATATACAATCTAATTACAATTGTTTATGATCACACGTATAGATAATTATATAAAAATTCTAAAATTCTAAAATTTTAAATACATATAAAAACAATCATATGTAAATTTTAAATTTGTCAATATAAAATCTTATATTTTAATTACATACATTCATCATACGCAAGGCGCAAGTCTTATCCTAATAGGGATATTAAATATAGAGGTCATCGTCATTAATTAAAGAGAATTCTCTGTAATACATTCATCTAGATACAAATCATATCAATCAAATGAAATACAGAATCTATGACATATTATTTCTCACAGTTTAAACATCAGATGTTTGGGCAGGGTTAAGCTGAACCGAAATTCATTGAAGGAGGATGAAAGTCCTTCCGTTAAAATGTCTTATTGAAGTGTCAGGTACATGAAGAACTTTAACATGTCCTGTATCAACTTTTTTACAAACGAAATGGAGATTCATTTTAACATGTGTTTGTCCTCTGATATTTAATTGTGTTGCTTGAAAGATAACTTAAATTTATGATGTTGCAAATTAATAGGGACATTTTGAAGCGAGCAGTGAAGCTCTGAACAGCAAATTTCTTAATCAATACTCTTTTGCTCATAAATCTTATAGGTTTTTATATTTTGATTATTAGTAAATATATTGGTAGGATCCTAGTAAACTAACACATTTATTTGCATATGGATAGCTAAAGATTTTCATATAAAAATTTCATTTTGTCTTTGGAATAGAATAATCATGAAGAAAATAATTTTCATATTAATCTAAAAATACCACATTTTAAGACTAAATCGATAAGATTGCCACTCTTTTTTATTGTTTTAGCAAAAAACTAATGAGTAAAGATAATTTTAATATTTGTCTTTGATAATAACGAAGTCTATTATATTTTTTTATAATAACAAAGTCAGAGAAAATATCATTAAAAAGTGTCGATTAATTAAAATTTTCTGTTCTCTTTCGGAATATCCATATTTTATAGTCAAAATTTTATTACCATCAAATGAAAAATCGCCAATGATTGAAACATGTAAAAACAGTCGCTACCATCCGCTTCTGGATTTATCAATAATCTTTTTTTAACATTTTAACTGAATCAAAATTTTTGTATTTCAAATCCATTAAAAGAAACACACAACAGAACAATTAAAATCTTTGAATCAAAGAAACAAATCAAAGCAAAGAAGCAAAACAAATGAAACAAACCAATATTAATATTTTTAAATTTAACTATATATAATTTAAAATAAATAAAATGATTGTTATCCTTTATTTACTTTGATTTATATGATTAATCCAGTTTAATTATATACATAACATTTATTTTTTAAATTATTTAATATATTTATTATTTTATAATACATAAATGTAATAAAAATAATTAATAATAAATATAAAAATAATTTCAAAATTTTAAATAATATTAATATTGGTTTGTTTGATTAGTTTTCTTTCTTTTCTTTGATTTTTTTCTTTGATTTAAAGATTTTAATTGTTCTTTTGTGTGTTTATTTTAATTATATATCACATAAAATAAATAAAATGATTTTTTCCTTTATTTTTTGATTTATATGATTAGTCCAGTTTAATTATATACATAATATTTACTCTTTTTAATTATTTATGTATTTATTATTTTATAATACATAAATTCAAACAAAAACAATTAAGAATAAATATAAAAATAATTTGTATACATATGTTCCAAATTTTAAATAATATTAATATTGGTTTGTTTGATTAGTTTTTTTTCTTTGCTTTGATTTGTTTCTTTGATTTAAAGATTTTAATTGTTCTTTTGTGTGTTTCTTTTAATTATATATGATATAAAATAAATAAAATGGTTTTTTTTCCTTTATTTACTTTGATTTATATGACTAGTCCAGTTTAATTATATACATAATATTTACTTATTGTTAATTATTTCATATATTTATTATTTTATAATACAAAAATATAAATAAAAAAAATTAATAATAAATATAAAATAATTTGTATAGATATGTTCAAAATTTTTAATAATACTAATATTGGTTTGTTTGCTTATTTTTGTTTATTTGCTTTGATTTGTTTCTTTGATTCAAAGATTTTAATTGTTCTTTTGTGTGTTTCTTTTAATTATATATCATATAAAATAAATAAAATGATTGTTTTCCTTAATTTATTTTGATTTATGTGATTAGTTCAGTTTAATTATAACATAATAAGAGTATCACTCCATACACATATAAAACTTCATAATTAACTACATACCCTAAATCCCATCTAATAGTATTTTTGTTCATAGATATGAACAAGTCCCATCAAAAGTATTTTTCCAATTTCACACTTAGTTTTGGTTTTCTACCAAATTCACTCTAATATTTATTTTTTTTTAATTATTTAATATATTTATTATTTTATAATACATAAATGTAAATAAAAATAATTAATAGTAAATATAAAAATACTTTGTATACATATGTTCAACTTCATCCTAACAATTTCTCTAACCAATTTGCACATACCCTAATTTCCTCTTCCACTTGCAACTTACTGACGGCAACGACTGAAAATATCCTTTCTTGTCTGATTCCTATCTTCACAAAGTGTCTGCTTCTAATTCTTCCCCAGTAAGTAACTAATTTTCTTTGTTGAATCTCAGGGGAACCTTACGACCTGTGCTTGGTCTTGTGTCCGAAAAAGAGATGGGTTTAGTCTCAAGAGATATAATCAGCAGTTTACCAGATCATCTACTCTCTCAATCTTGTCTTTTCTTCACACTAAAGAAGCTGCTTCCACATCAGTTCTCTCTAAAAGGTGGCGTCTCTTGTTTGCATTTGTCACAAACAAGGCCGGTTCTGAGTCAAGCCAGATGAAACATTCGTCTTGGGCCCCTAATTTTTTAGAAAAAGTTATACGTATATAGGCCCCCGAAAAAAAAAATTTAGACCCCCCAAATCCGACAAAAAAAACTTTTTAGTTGAAATCGTTAAAATATCGTCTTAGACCCCAAAATTTCAGGGAATAGTAAAGTTAACAAGTTTTCTCTACGCTGTGTAAATGGTGTTGATCAAGCTTATACCACTAGTTGGATATTCAATGTGTTGGAACGTGGGGTACTATATCTTGAGCTGTACCTGTGGGATGTGGACTTTCCTTTGCCCTCCAAGCTCTTTGTGAGTGAGTGAGTCACTAGTTAAGCTGACATTAGTAGGGGGAGATGGTCTCAGTGTCACCTTTGACTTGGAAGATGTTTTTCTTCCAAACCTCAAGACCTTCTTTCTTCATTAACTTTTCTTTAGGCTTGCAAAGCTTCTTTCAGGTTGTTATGTGCTTGAGGAATTGGTTTTGTTGACTATCAGGTGTGATTTATAGAACTCTTGCTCTGTCTCTATCCCAACCCTCAAGAGACTTATGCTTTTTTGTAAGGACTATGATTGGAATCCAGAGGAATGTTTCTTTTGATTCTCCGAATCTTGTTTACTTAGTGTATTTTGATACTATCGCAAAAAGTATCCAAAAGTCAGTTTTAACTCGCTTGTTGAAGCTTATGTTGTTCTTCGACTAACAAAAGATAAGAGTGCATATGCGAACTTTCAAGTAGGTGACTATTTCATAGAAGGTGATGAGGAAAAACAAATGGTGGAAAACGCCACGAAGTTTCTTATGGGAATATGCAATGTTCAAATACTTTCTTTATCTGCTGAATCGCTTGAGGTTTGGACATCAATCTTATTCTTTAAATTAGTCAAAGATTGGTTAGAGCTATGATTTGTTTTTTTTTTCAGGTGCTTGCATTCTGTTGCGAAGCAACACCGGTATTCAACAACCTGATTCAACTAACTGTTGTCTCGGAAACAGGATGGGAATCATTGCCACGTCTGCTCAAGAATTGTCCAAATCTTGACACTCTTGTTTTCAAGATATGAAAGAAAACCCATTAAAACATCTTTGTTTATCAATTACTTAATAACTTAAACATGTCCTTTCAGTTTCTCGACCACAGGAAGAGTGATGGATGTGGGAACGTGTGCTGCTGTAAACGCATGGATAATGCTCCTTCATGCCTTCAGAGCCGGCCTTTGATAGAAACAAATAAAGCACAGGCTTCCGGCCGTTGAGTTTATCAATAAAATGCGGCCACTTTTTTTCAAGATTCTCCTGTGGTGTAGTGGTATAATATTGTTTGCTGGAACCTTGTGTCAATAACCTGAGTTCGAATATACTATAAAGCGGCCCATTTTTATAATTTTGGTTCTGGTCTTACAATTTGTAGGACCGGCTCTGCCTGCCTTTCATCTTCACCGGTGAAGGTGTTAAAGATACATATGACTAGGCCACACATAGATGATGACGGGACGGACATTGCGCAGATCAAGCATTTTTTGGAGAAAATGATGGGTCTTGAACAGCTGATAGTATACTACACTTAGGGCCGGATCTGGGTAAAGTCAGATAAAACATTGACCTTATGTCCTTTTTGAAGAAAATTACATGTACCTAGGCCCTAAAAAGAAAATTTTAGACTCTAAATCCGTAAAAAGAAAAAAATTAGGTGCAATCGTTAAAAATCGCTTTTTACCCCCTAATTCTCTGAACCGGCTCTGACTACACTACATCAAATGACCATGATATGTTTGAATTATCCAAGAGGTTTGAAAAGATTCCAAGAATAGCTTCATCAGAATGCAAGATGCAAGTAATCTCTGAGAATCTTAGTTTGTCATCTACTATGCTTTCATTCTTTATTAAAGAAACGGTCTGCTCCTCCAGAAGAAAAATATACTTGGTCTCTCAACCCTTTAAGCTAAGCTCAAAAGCAATCATGTTTCCTATTTGCTGTCGTTTGTAGTCTGCTTAGCACCTTAGTTTACTGGTGTTTTATGCTTTTGTTGTCTCTGAACTGAGAGGATGTTGGGTTTGTGTGTTCCATAAGCTGTGTTTACTTGAGTTGTTTTAGTTTAAAATTATGTTTTTTTCGGTTTAGGTATGATAAATCGGTTTGTCTCAAGTTGACACCTGCTACAAAACAAGAAGACACTAGTAAAACAGATTTGTGTATTGAAGATTGGACTTTGGTAGCCTCATCCAAATGCAAGATCCAACTAGTCTCTGATAACGTCAGCTTATCATATCCTATCCACGTTTTCTCATATACATGCGGAATCGGCTTCCTTTAGATACGCCATTCTGCTGGAAAGATCATTTTGTTTTCTGTCACTGAAGAGTAGCAAAGCTTGTTTAGTCTTTGTTATCTTATTTTATGTCTTCTGCTCGATGTGTCTTTGTATTGAATCTGTCATTTGCTTACAAATTTGGAAGTTGGATGTATTTTTGGCTACACGTTTTTTTGTAATATTTTTTTGGCCAAAGGCCTAAACTGCAATATCTTGTTAAAAGACCCCTGTTTCATGCTCTTTCTTTGTCTATTAATGCCTTCCAGTTAGATGACCGTGTTTTATTTTCTTTTGCTGTCCGTTTTGATATAGAGGATGTGACCTAACTTGGCAAAGAAGACACTGTTATCTTCAGTACTTACTTGATTAGAGTATTCAATATAGGACATCTTTGTTTAATTGTTTTGGGTTTATCGCTACCGGTTTGCATCTCAAGTTGATACAGCTACAGAACTGAGAATGGCATCTGGGTTTCATCTTTAGAGCTGGAAAACCATTAGAGTCGAGTTCTTTTAGTTTCATTTGTGCTGCAGAAAGGACTAGGTTAAGTGGTGCCAAAGAGGTCCTCTCGTCAATACTAAATGTTCCCATGAATCATATCTTCGAACAAAATCTATACCAAAATTACCCCTAACTCTTCGCCACCGTAGTCCCTCCTCTCGTCTCCCCCTCCTTCCTCCTCCCTCCGCCACAACAACACAGCCAGCTAAAACAACCAGCACAGCAACAACTCTGTCGACACTCTGACTCGGGGCATTTTAGACATTTCCAACAAGAGCATTTCGGACAACTAGGCTTTCCAAAGCAGCTGCAGCATTTGAACTTGGGAAAGTAACAACTACTAACACAGCTCGGTTTCTTACAGCAAGAGAAACACCTCTTCAACGACAGACACGAGCACTTGCAACAACTACTACTACCACAGCTTGGTTTCTTACAGCAAGAGAAACATCCCTTCAACGACGGACACGAGCACTTGCAACAACCGCATTCGCCACAACTAGGTTTGGGACACCGAGGGCATTTCGGTCTGCACTGTCCAAAACTACAACATCCTTTGGATTCATCTCTCCTGCGGATATCTTGCCATATCTTCTTGAGACGAGATTTAGTGGTTGTGTTCTCCATGTCTTGTATAAACTGATAGAGATGTCTAATGTATTCCGGATAAATCTCGAGGTTGCAATGTCCACCACCTTTTATCCAAAGCGGTTCATACGGTTCCTTTGCCATCTTCCAAAGTCTGTTACCGTGTAGCCAATTTACCACATCATCTTCTGTTCCCTGCATTAACGATAAATAAGTAACAATATCAGTAAAAATTCATCAGATAGGCCAAGGATGTAAACAAGAGACCTATTTTTACTTACGTGTATGACAAGAACTGGGCATTTCACCTTCTTGATCTTGTTTATGTTCTGCAATTACACAACACTAATCAGTAAAAGGATAGTACTAAAACCCTGAAGAAGGCCTAGACCGGTTTTCTTCCAGACTAACCATAGCCACTTCTAAACCGGCTAGCTTTTAGATTAACCATACCCACTTCTAAACCGGTTGGCTTCCAAATTAGTAGTCACCAACATAGCCTATATAACCTTAGATTTATCTACATGACATATCTAAAAACGTGTGTTCACATATATTTAACTAGATTTACGTGGCTTTAGTCATTCGCACTTCCTAAACCGAGAATTCAAAGCCCATAAAATAAACCAGCAAAACAAATAAGCTTGAAAGCCAAGGGATCTTTACCGAATAAATGTCACAACAAAACTTGAACTTAACGTGACACAGAACACGAAGACCGGAGAGAATGCCACTATGAAGAACCACACCTCTAAGCCGAGGAAGCTTAGAGGCAAGGTGCAACGTGGGTCCACTGCCAACGGATTGACCATACAATATCAAATCTTCCTGCCCAACCCCATATTCTGTCTGCAAACACTCGTAAACCGCCTCAATGTCTGCATAAGTATTGTACTCACTCGGCTGCAAACATACAGATTATAAACCACAGTTGGTCAATAATGTTAAATGGAGAGAGAATTCTCATACCAATCACTCGAATAATCTAAGATATCGCCCATGATAGATAACAAACTTAACCAGGCTTAAGAGATCGATGCAAAACATCCCAACAAACGTAAGAAGCTAACTAAATCACATTTTATGCCAGAATTATGTTATTGAGCTTAAATCTAACCAAAATTCACAATTATAAAGTAGGCGCTACACACCTTACCGGTAGAAGCTCCGTAGCCTGAATAATCATACCTGCAAAAACATAATTCTAAGCAACGAAGCTATAAAAGAATCATCATAAATTGACTCTTATTCATTACTCGAATAATAGGTTACACCTTATAGTATTTACTTACGTACACATCTTCTGTTTTGAACCGAATGTTGTAAAAAGAGTAAATACACATTGATGGTGGTAGGTGAGTAACTTTGAATTGAACTTAAGGGTAAAACTAAGGGAAATTGCACCCAATAACATTAAAAAAAGAAAAATTGATTAAGTAACCAAAAAGACACTCTCTCTCCCCTTCTGTGTTCCTATCTCTCTCTACCATCTCTCTAGAAAACTAATTTTGTTTTTTTTTTAGGTTATTTAACAAATAAGCCCTAAAACTAAATGTCAAGTTCAGGAATCTAATTTACAAAAAAAAAAAAAAAAAGTTCAGGAATCTAAAACGTCGATAAACTAAGAAAAAAAAACAATTTAGTAAAATTGTGGCGAACCAGAAAACAAAAAAAAATAAAGGAAAATTTGTGGGAAACATCACAAAATCTGAACTTTTTGGGCGCAGACAAGAACCCATTCCCCAAAAGCGTGAGCTTTCTCCAAGAAAAAAAAACTGGATCTTTATTTTAGAAAAAAAAAAGAAATTAACAAATATTCAAAAGATAAGTACACTTGTTTTTTGAACAAAAAAAAAGTACACTTGTTTTAATTGTCGTAATTTATGATACTGTTTACGTACAGAATTAAAAATACAAACATTTCGAAGAAAACCATATAAACCAATAGAAGTAAGAAATTTAGGTGAACATGAAACGACGCCGTATGAAGAGTATGAACACTGAGAAAGAGTGAGAGCGAGCATCTGAGTGAGAGAGAGAGAGAGAGAGAGAGAGAGAGACCCCATAAGATTGACTCGGAGATTGACTTTGAGTTGAACGAAGAGATCGAAGAGTTGTCCCAAATCTGCGGCATTTCCATGAGAGTACAGAAGTGTGAGTCTCGCGTTAGGATTTCTCAGGTAAAAAGCTGTAACTTTGTTTCCACGTCTCGTCTTCACCACTCTGACGTCGAGTGATGAGTCTCCGGCGGCGGGAAAAGTGGAGGAAGTGGAGGAGGAGACGGCGGAGAGTTTTCCCTCGGGTGTTTTTGTGACGTGGTAGGTGGGAGGAGAGGGAGGGAAAAAGGCGAATTTGGCGGCGAGGTGAGAGAACATGCACCCCATTTATTCACGGCGGTGAATCCAATGGGAGAGAGAGTGCATCAGTCAGACGCTAAGAGAGAGAAAGAGAGAGAGAAGGGAACACAGAGATTGCAGAGGAAAAAAACAGAGATGAAAATTAAAAAAAAAAAAAAGAGAGAGTCAATTAAGAACGGGAAATTATAAAAGAAAATACAACAGGAGGACGAGAAACAGAGAGATGCAGAAGAAAGAGAGGAAGGCTTGAGTATTAAAGAGAGAGAGAGAGAGATTTGTGTGTAATAAGCGTGTTAAGAGTGAACGTGCGTTTCCTAGGTAATTGGCTAGTGCTCTGTCTTGTTGTTTCTGATTCGTTTCCTTTTTATTTACTACTCCCTGGTTTCAAAATAATTGTCATTTTAGATAAAAAATTTTGTTTTCTAAATAAGTGTTGTTTTAGAGTTTCGAGAAAAAATTTATTAGTTTTATATGATATTCTATTTTTCTATTGGTTAAAAAGTGGTTAGGTGTATAGATAATTGTGTTTTTATCTTGAAAATATGTAAAATTAAATGTTTTTATAATTTGTGTGTAAAAACCTAAAATGACAATTAAAATGAAACGAAAGGAATATTTGTTTTATCTTATTATTTATTTTCTCCAATCATTTTCCATGTATTTTGTTTTTGTTTTCCTTTAGATAGAAGAATGAAAAGACATGATATATTAACCATTGATAGACTAAAGCAATTGTATTCAAATCTTCATTTGATTCCATGACATTAGTAGATGCACTAAAAAGAGTACGTTGTGAACCCATTGATTGAAGCAAATTTGTGAATGATGTTGGGTTCGGTAAATAGCTAGGTTCGGTAAAACAAGTGCACCGGTCAAATTCATAAGCAAATTTGTGAATGATGTTGGGTTCCGTAAAACAAGTGTATCTAACAAAATTGAATTTTACTATAAAATATACTCCCTCTTTTTTTGTCAAAATATAAAATACTCCCTCTTTTTTAAAATAATACATGTTTTAAAATTTTCACACTTCTTAAAAAATGTATATATTTGAAAGAGAGAAAGTATATTTTAGAAAATAATACAACAATTTTTTTCTTAGAAAATGTATCTATTTGAAAGAGAGAGAGAGTATATTTTATTCAATCATTTTATTATCTTGAAAGATAATGTAGATTAGTGGCGGGTGCATGTAGATGATTATTGAGAGATTGCCTTGGGAGAAAGCGTTCTTTACATCTAATTTTTTGATGTTCTAATCGCGAGAAAGAGCGATGTGCAAGACAGAGTGAAAAATTATCTTCCAAATAGATACATTTTCTAAGGAAAAAAATGGTTGTATTTTCTATTTTCAATGCATTTTTTGTCAACTAATAAAGAAAAATTGTAAACTTCAAAAATATTTTCCAATCACGAGAAAGAGCGACATGCAAGACAGAGCGAGTTGTCGCAGGTTTCATGACCGGAGAGTAAGTTTCGTTGTAGTCGATACCTTCTGCTTGAGTTTTTCCGTTCGCCACAAGCCGAGATTTGTATCAACGGTGAACTCCATGTGCCTCATATTTATTTTTGAAAAGCCACATAGAGTTAACAATATTTGCCCCTTTTGGACGAAGCACAAGACTCCAAGTCTTATTAGTAACATAAGCATCATACTCTTCAGTAACTGTCGGGTTCCAGTTAGGATCATTTAGAACTTTTTGGTAGGTGCTTCGAATGGGAGAGATGGTAGAAGATATCAGAGAAGTGACCTGCTTTTGTTTATGAACGCCACTTTGACTCCGTGTTTTCATTGTATGTTGAGTGGTAGATGTATTTGATGTTGGAGCGGGGGCATTTTGTGTGGTGTGTGAAATGGTATTAGTAGCAGAAATTTGAGGTGGAGATGGAGCTAGTATCTGGTGGAAGAGTAGAGAAGGTTCATCAGATACATGAAGAAAGTTATAGGTTTTGGAAGTGGTCGACTGTTTGAGCTCACAAGGAAAAGTTGATTCGTCAAACACCACATGTCTCGAAAGAATGATTTTGTTGGTGTTGAGATCCAAGCAATGGTAACCCCGATGTTGCATCGAAAAACCAACGAATAAACATGGGGTAGACCGTGGAGACAACTTGTATATAGTAGACTTGTTGATGATGGTATAAACAGAGGCACCCAAATACTTTCAGGTGATCATAAGTGGGATGTTTGCCAAAGAGAATAGAGAATGGTGTTTTATGATTAATAGAAGAGGAAGAAATCATGTTTTGAGGTATACCGAAACATGTAAAGCTTGAACCAAAAAACATGGAGGGAGATGAGCTTGGAATAGAAGAGCCCGTATAGTTTTATTGAGAGTACTTATCATCCTTTCGGATTTTTCATTTTGTTGAGATGTGTACGGGTAGGAGAAGCGTGCCAAGATCCCATATTCTGCAAAATGTTGGTGAAATTGATTGTTTGAGTATTTCCCACCATTGTCACATCGAAAAGATTTTATGGTTGTGGCAAATTGATTTTTGATGTTGGCTGAGAAGTGAAGAAATTTTTAGAAGACTTCGGTTTTGTGACGAAGCGGATAGGCCCATAAGAAATGAGAGAAATCATCTGAAAACAAAAATAATATTGAATCCCGCTCAGACTTAAGACTAGCGATGTTCAAATATTTGAATAAATAAGCTCAAAAGGTTTAGAAGTAGTAGAGTAGATTATAAAATGGAAATTTTACATGTTACCCAAGTTGGCAAGCATTACAACAAGTTAGTAAGTTGTCTTTATTACAAGTAAGAGATCGATAAGAGAGAAGAGATTTTAACATCTCATTATTTGTATGGCCTAGTCGATGATGCCATTTTGAGGAAAAAAACAGCCATGAAAGCATGATGAGGCTTGTTCTTATTGATAACAAGAAGCATTGGGTAAAGATCTCCCTCACTATTACTGCAGAGAAGAGTCGTCCGTGTGAGAAGGTCTTTCACCGAGTAACCAAATGGACAAACTTTATAGAACAAGCATTATCTTTAGTGAAACGACGTACCGAAATGAAGTTCTTAATGATATTTAGTGCGACTAAAACGTTATTAAAAGAAGAGAGCAATAAGGAGTGAGAAGTGAGTGAGTATCAGAATGATTAACTGGAATGGCAGAGCCATTACCGACAGTTACTGATGTTCCGGTGTTCATTTTACTAACATAATGGAGCCTGTTGTTGAGGCCAAATGCGCTATTGCACCACTGTCCATATACCAGCCTCTTGCAGTCGGATCATGAAGGTCATGGTGTTGAAGGCGTCAATAAACTGCTGTGTTGTTTGGATCTGTGAGGCATCTGCAACATTAGCTTATGTATGTTGTTGTGCTTGCGGTTTTGGACCAAGAAGACCCTGTTGGGCCCAAATATGGCCCGTCGGCTGAAGTTAGCGAGTTAGTTGAATCAAGCCCAATAATGGGCCGAATATGGGTTAATACCGCAAAGAAGAGTACAGCTCACCTAAGGAAGGAAGCTGATCTCGAGAAAGAGATCACGAGAAAGAGGTCACGAGAAGGAGGTCACGGAGAAGAGGTCCGGATTCTTTCGTAGGG
>CAKOAT010225932.1:1915-40327 GCA_932364175.1 Eruca vesicaria subsp. sativa | reverse complement strand
GTTTATAACTTGGATTATATATGTTTTAAGTTGGATTACATATGTTTTAAGTTTGTTTAATCACAAAATCAATTTGCATTTGGGGTTTGGGGTTTATGTGTAGAAGAGGTTATGAGTTTGGTTGTAGAAGAGGTTATAAGTTAAGGAAGTTGTGGTTTGGGGTTTGGGGTTTCGAGTTTAGGGATTTATAAACCCTTTCCTCACAAAGCCCTAGTAAGAGAAAACACGGGCATAGCAATTTCCTCGTAAAGTTCTAGTAAAGTGTTACTAGGGCTTTACGAGGAAAAAAAACGCGGGCATAGCAATTTCCTCGTAAAGCCCTAGTAAACCCATTATGAGTACCTTACGAGGAAATGAAAACACGGGCAGAGCGATTTCCTCGTAAGGTCCTAGTAACATTACTAGGGCTTTACGAGGAAACAAATTCCTTATATATACTCGAGCAATCCGGGTTTTCATTTGCTAGCATCCTTCTCTCTAAATCCTCTAAAGGTTCTCTCTAATTCGTAGTTAGGTGACTAGATTAGGGAATTTCGATTAGGTGGTTAGATTAGGGAATTTAGATTAGGTGGTTAGTTTAGGTAATTTAGATTAGGTTAGTTTAGGTAATTTAGATTTGGTTTGTTTACTTTTTTATTTAGTGTTTTTTAAAATTATACGGGGAATTAATGTTTTGATTTCGGTTTTTTTTTTAAAAAATTTAGATGCCTAGACAGAGCAAGCTTGCTAAGGCTGCTGGTAAGAGGACGTCGTCATCTCTCAAGGGGATAAGCTACGGAGATATGTTTGGGCGTCAGGATGCTCCGGGTTCATCTTCGTCAGCTCCCGATTCATCTTCGATTCCCGAGACTCAGAGAGCTTCTACGGCGTCTCGACAACCACCACCACCTCCTCCTCCTCCTCCTCCACCGGTCGGGGTTCATCCCGATTTGCAGGTGCCGCCGAACACACCCTTAGCGGTGTACACGGTGGAGGATATTTTGGCCCTTCCAGGCAGAGAAGGGCTGGCGGAGTTAGATCCAAAACGACGGGACGGCCAAAACGTATTATGGTATGTTTTAACTTTTAAAAAGTTTTTTTTTATTTATTTCTTAATTAACATAATATTTAGAAATTAATCTAATTAATGATTTATTTTGTGTCTTCCCAGGTTAGGTCTTGACAATTGTGTCGGATCTA
This sequence comes from Eruca vesicaria subsp. sativa, assembly GCA_932364175.1. Lineage (NCBI taxonomy): Eukaryota > Viridiplantae > Streptophyta > Magnoliopsida > Brassicales > Brassicaceae > Eruca > Eruca vesicaria. The sequence goes on along the minus strand of CAKOAT010225932.1, from coordinate 39,148 downwards.
GCGTCACGGACTGTATCAAGGGATACTTTCCCGATCCAGCTCCAAACTGGAAGATGACCGCGAGCCACACAAAAAAGACGTGGTTCAAATCGTTCGCTGTAAGTTTAATTCGTTAATTTATTTTTAATTATTTATAATTATTAATATTATTGAACTAATCCGTCTTTTATTTTTTCTGGTTACAGCAAAAGTATCGTTGGTCTATTGGGATTCACCAGCGGGTGAAGAATGAGTTTGAGGCCACGGCAAAAGCACGATTGCTCGATATGGTCTACAACTGGAAGGGCGACTATGAGGTATAGATTTATAAATTAACATATATATATATATAGTTTTAAAAATATTATATATATATATATATTGACATTAATTATAATTCTAATTTTTTTTAAATCAGGACGGTTACGAGCGCGGGAAACCCTATTGCCTCACAACCACGGTGTGGGATGGCCTCATCAGCTATTGGGGGTTGCCGGATTCGGTCAGAACCTCCAACACAAACTCCGGGAACCGCATGACCAAAGACGAGCATGGCAACACGAAGGTGCTTCACACCACGGGCCGAAAACCTCACGGGGGAGTTCGTCTAGACATGGTAAGATGGTTTTTTACTATTTAATTTTTACTTTAATATATATTCTAAATTAATCTTTAATTTTTAAAAAAAAATTAGGCTAAAGAGATGGGAGTTCTTCCATCTCTGAAAGACCTTTACGAGCGGACCCACAGGAGAAAGAGTGGGCAGTTTGTAGATCCTGCTTCCGAGCGGATCTACAACGAGCTTGTTGCCCGAGTTGACGAATGCCATGCCCAGCTGACTCAGCAGACCGGGAGTCAAGTCATATTATCCACTGTTGACGTGGATAAGATATACGAGGAGGTAAATAATTTGTTTTACTATTACTTTTTAATATTTTTTAAATTTTTTTCTTAATGTTATTAATTAATATTTTTATTTACAGGTCGCCCCTAGGAAAAAGGGGCGTATCATCGGGATTGGATCGGTTAACGATGTTCCTGCAGCGACATCGTCTTATCATCAGGAGCAGCACGGTGTCAATGATCAGCTGCGCTCGGAGTTGCAGGAGACGCAGTCTCGTGTGAGTTCTCTCACCGAGCATGTGACTTCTCTCACCGTTTTTCTCGAGATTATGGCGGTTGGAAACCCGCATTTAGAGGAGATGTTGCGTGAGAGACGGGAACGCGGAGGGATTCCAACCCAACAGCATCCACCATCACAGTCACAGCCGACAACCAACTTAGGAGAGGAGCAAGATTTGGCGAGCCAGGACGAGTTCGTTCGGCAATTTCACGACCAGCATCCTTAGTTTTTTTTTTAATTTTTAATTGTATATTATGAATTTTAAAACTTCATTGTATATTATTTAGTTATTTATAAAATATTTTGTTTTTCATTTTTTATTTATAATTTGATTTTTTTTTTCAAAAAATAAAATAATTATTTATAAATAATTTTTTTTAATAGGGAAAAAACATTTCGAAGCAAAATCCTCGTAAATGATTCCAAGTAATGTCCTCATAAATGGTTCTAGTAAGTTCCTCGTAATTCATCACTACGATCTTACGAGGAAAATCTTACTACGAGCGTACGAGGAAAGCCTACGAGGGCCTTACGAGGAAAAGCCCACCACGGCCTTACGAGGAAAAGTTTCCTCGTAAATTCGCTAGGACTTTACGAGGAAAAAGGCTTTACGATGAACGTGTTTCGAGGAAACGTGATTCGAGGAAACGCGTTTCCTCGTAAGTTCCTAGTAAATGTCCATTTACTAGGAAATAACGAGGAAAACTCGTCCTAGTAACGGACGAGTTTTCTTGTAGTGTTAGCGTCTTGCTAGACGAAGCTCCGGTCTCGGGACCCTTCACGCCTCTCTTTCTCGTGGGAGCATCGGGGTTCGGACGAGTTCTCTTGAGGCCATTGGCTGAAGCAGGCAGCGTCGCGCTAAGCGCCGGAAGTCCCAGAACAATCACCCTCTTGGCCGGAGGAGGACCGGTCGACCGCAGTAGGAGGACCGGAGGAGGACCAGTCGCCGTAACCGGGTCGACCGCAGTAGGAGCTGCAACCGGTTTGACCGCGACAGGAGTCGTGATCGATTCAACCACGGAGAGAGCCGCAACCGGTTTGACCGTTGTAGGAGCCACGGCCGATTCTACCATGGTGGGAGCTACGACCGTTCTGACCTCAGCAGAAATAGCAACATTTTCGGCTGCAGAAAGGGGCGGGACAGAAGACACACCCAAAGGTTCAATAACAACGCCCGTCGAAGAGTCCACTATCGTATCCGTCGTTTCGTCCAAAATAGCGTTGGCCTCTCTCGAAAGAACAGAAGGATCCACCAGGGGTACGCCACTCGACACGGCGTCCTCCTCAGCATCGCTGCGGTCCATCTCGTCTTGAACACAAGAGAAACTCGGTAATCCGAGCATCCTGCGATGTGCCATAGGGTTGTCACCAGATGGGATCTCAGAGTTTTATTGATCACCTTGGGAAGAAGACATCTTGAAATTTTTCTAGAGAGAAGTTGGAGAGAAACTTGAGAGATGGAAGATATGAGAAGTAATGATCCAATACTTATAGAAAAGAAGAGCTTGTCATTTGTAATAAGACAAATCGCAGCCGTAGATTCTGATTAAAGCAACTCCATTCGCCCGCAAAAACTTTCTCCGGAATGTGCGAGCTGGGGGGCTAACTGTTGGTGTCAAAAAACGTAATCTCGAAATCAACGTCTACGATAACTTCTGTAAAAGATGGAATCATTGCTTTCCGCAAGAATTATTAAACTCGAGAAATCGTTTTATAAAACTAGAAGAATCATTTTATAAAACTCGAGGATTGTTTTATAAAACTCGAAGAATCGTTTTATAAAACTCGAAAATCGTTTTATAAAACTCGAAGGATCGTTTTATAAAACTAGGAGAATCATTTTATAAAAATCGAGGATCGTTTTATAAAACTCGAAGAATCGTTTTATAAAACTCGAGAAACTTTTTATAAAACTCGAAGAATCGTTTTATAAAAATCGAAAAATCGTTTTATAAAACTTGAGAATCGATTTATAAAACTCGAGAATTGTTTTATAAAATTCTAAGAATCGTTTTATAAAACTCGAAGATTCGTTTTACAAAACCGCGAAAAACCGAAACCGCCGTAAAACGCGAACTAGCTTCGTCCCGGCTAGTTCGCCCAACAGTTGGGCGAACTAGCCTCGTCCCGGCTAGTTCGCCCAACGGAGAACTAAGCCGGTCCGGCTAGTTTGCTCAACGGCGAACTAAGCCAAGCCGGCTTAGTTCGCCGTTGGGCGAACTAGGAGCGTCCCAAACAGTTCGCCGACCGACGAACCGGACCGATCCGCCTCGGCCGCGCCTCGATCTCCTGCATCCCCGATTCAGTGCTGACGACCTTCGACACGGCCGTGTTCCGAACTACGGTCAAAATGCCTCCCGTTCCGTCTCGATCCGACCTATCATTCGAGTTTTATTATAAAAACTATAAAAATTGTTTTCTCGGAAAGAACTTGAGGAAATAGTATAAAACGGCAACGGTTAAACGAAACAACGAATATTTCCTAAACTATACGATTTTTTCGAGATTTTTTGTTAAAGTCATAAAAGACGCGTGTTTAATAAAAACGTCGAGAAAATCGTAAAAAACGGCAACGATTAACCGAGAAACGAACGCAGCTAAACTTTACGATTAACTCGGGGAATTTACTAAAAACGGCATCGGATCAGGAAACGATCTCGTATAAAGTCATAAAACGGATTTATCGTAAAACGACCCGAAAGGTCTTAAAACATGATAAAAGTCCGTCTCGCAATCTTAACGAAATCTAACCCGAATATACGATAACATTTTGATGGTTTACTCGCAGAAGAAAGATAAATGTCAAGTTTGAAGATAAATGGAAGATTTCTGCGGGAAAAAAGGAAAGATCGAGAAAAATGGAAGATTCCCGATAAACTCGAATCCGGGCAAAATGGAAAGACTGAACCTCCTGGGAGAGGAGTATATAAGGCAGAGGCATAGGGCAAGAGCAGAGGGACGAAATCAGACCTAAAAAGGCGGCTGTTAGATTAAGAATTTAGGACTTAGCGTTTAGACTAGCAATCCAGCTCCTTAGATTGTTTCGACGTCTAAGTTCTTCAATTCTCTTTTGTAACAGTTGTCCATCTCTTACTTAATAAAAGCTTTCACATAAATTCTTTATTTTCTGTTCTTCGTTGTTCATCCATATTCTGTTAATTTCGTTTGTTTTAGTGATTTCCGCAGAGATCCAGGACCTCGGGAAAATTAGGGTTTTACTCTAAGTTTCCATATTTGACGGAAAATTGACAGTGTGGATTTCGGTTCCCACAATCATGCCGCTATTCGGTATCTAATGCAAAAGAAAGATGCGAAACCACGCCTTATCTGATGGATACTCCTTCTCCAAGAGTTTGATATGGAAATAAAGGACAAAAGGGGAGTAGACAATGGTGTCGCAGATCATCTTTCTCGGATCAGAATAGACGAAGAAGTCCATATCAATGATTTCATACCAACTGAAAATGTGTACTTCACAGATTCATCACTCATCGGCCAGATACAACTCTCTTCTGAATTTGCATCTGCCGTTGATACTAAAGGCAATGATTTCGGAGACCTGCCTTCGATCGATACACTTTCAGTTGAATTGATCGATACCGTTATACCATGTCGATCGATGGAAGCGACAATATTGACTTACGTAACATCACGTTTAAGATCCCCACCGACACGACCGTGACTGTGGCACGCCAAACACTCGCTGATAGACACAACATCTCCCATAGTGGGGATGTCAAGCAGGAAACGCACGCTGTGGAAAAGCAATTTAGCGAGAGACCTTGGTATGCTGACTTAGTAAATTATCTTGCCGCCAACGTCGAACCCGAAGAACTTAAACGCTACGATAGAAAGCAAATTTTCAGAGAAATAAGGGGGTATCACTGGGACGAACCTTACCTTTATAAACAGTGTGCCGACGGCATATTTCGATGATGTGTAGCTGAATCTGAAATTTCTGATATCATTTACCACTGCCATGGATCCGAATACGCTGGGCATTTTGCAACCTTTAAAACGGTTTCCAAAATTCTCCAAGCTGGATTTTGGTAGCCTACTATATTCCGCGACGTTCATGCCTTTATCGTCAAGTGCGACAGATGCCAACGTCGAGGAAAAATCAGCAAGAGACATGAAATGGAACTAAAATTTATCCTCGAAGTAGAAGTTTTCGGTTGTTGGGGGATCAACTTCATGGGTCCTTTCCCTACCTCTCACGGAAACCGCTACATTCTAGTTGCTGTCGATTACGTTTCAAAATGGGTTGAAGCAATTGCATCACTCACGAATGATGCCTCTGTTGTTATCAAACTCTTCAAAAGCATCATTTTCCCAAGATTTGGAGTCCCTTGTGTAGTTATAAGCAACGGTGGTACCCATTTTATCATCAAAATCTTTGAGAATCTGCTCAAAAAGAATGGAGTCCACCATAGAGTTGCAACACCATACCATGCGCAGACTAGTGGACAAGTCAAAGTTTCTAACAGGCAGATCAAAGAGATTCTAGAAAAGACTGTCGGAGCCACAAGAAAGGATTGGTCCAGGAAATTGGATAATGCATTATGGGCTTACAGAACAGCTTTTAAGACGCCACTAGGAACGACTCCATTTCAAATACTCTACGGCAAATCTTGCCACTTACCAGTAGAGTTAGAGCATAAAGCAGCATGGGCTACTAAATTGCTAAATTTTGACATAAAGTCAGCTGCAGAAAAGAGACTCATCGAGCTAAATGAACTAGATGAAATAAGACATTTGGCCTATGAAAACTCTAAGCTCTATAAAGAGAGAACCAAAGCTTACCATGACAAACACATTGTTTCTCGACATTTCGTCCCGAATGATCAAGTTGTCTTATACAACTCTCGTTTGAATCTATTTCCCGGAAAACTTCGAACTCGTTGGTCTGGCCCTTTTATGTCATAGCGGCCCCACCAAATGGGACCGTTACCCTTGTAAACGAGAAGGGAGAAGAATTTACGGTAAATGGACAACGAGTGAAACACTATCGGGTCAAGCCCCCAAATGATAAACCCCTCCGGTTAGGTACGCCTAACTCCGCCTATGATACCCAATAGAATAAGTTAACCCAATTAGTATTTAATTTATCATGTTTTTCAAAATTAATACATTTAGTTTCAATTAATTAATTACTTAACCTTAAAAAAAATAGATAGTAGCCTAATCAAGTCTTTTCGACCGATATACACCTATATGTATCGGTCGATATGGACATATCGAGGGCAAACACCTTTTAAGTCAATATGCGCCTCTCTTCCCCTAATAATCGAACAAAGCACCCGAAACACAAAAACCTCCCTTTCTCTCTCGATTCTTCACGGATCCTACCCGTTTTTTGCCTCAATCGGTTCGAAATTCACCCCCTATCTCGATTTCTCTCTCAATCCCGAAATCCCCCAAGGTATAATCCTTTGATTTCTAGATTTCTAAGAGAACATGGTTGAACTCATATTTTACCTAGAAATCGGTCGATAGGTTAGTTTTTAATCGATTAGAGTTGTTAGGATCGTTAAATTAGAGGTTTAAAAGTGTTAGAACTAGGATTTATACTTTGAAATTGCGATTTGCGTTGTTGAGATTCTTGCAGGTTTCGCGACTCGGTATCGATCGACATGGAGCTTGCTCTGTCGATCAATATGCACGTCTTGGCCGGATTCGGAAGAACATGAAATCGATCGTTATCGATCGATATCCATCGACTGACATCGATCGATATCGATGAACTAAACGGATTGCTGATACTCTCGTTTTCTCTCTTTTTTGCAGATGGTTTCTGACACGCAATGTGAGAGGAGGACCAATCGGAAACTCGATGGTCCTAGCTCCTCCAGAAGAGCACCTCCATCATCTTCTTCTGCCTCTGAAAGCGAAGACGAGCGTGACCCTTGGCCACGCGCAGACGAGAACCCATCCGGATCTACCAGCAATTCGCCGATAAGCGGGTCGCAGCTACGAGCACTGCATGCCTGCAACGTCGTGTGAGCGATTTCTAGGACAACTACGACAGCCTGCTCTACAACGCATGGCTTGATGTGGAGATTTTTCCCCCTCGTTTCATCGACTCAGCCACCCTCCGCCGTCTAGGGATCGAGAAGGACCTTAGCGAGATGCTCATCCAGCTTGGATTTAGGACAATGGATTCCCGATCCTATGACCTTTACCCCTCGCTCGTCAAGCAGTTCATGGCCACGGTTCGATTTGGGTACAAGAATCCGCCACCGACTGTTGCTTGTGTCGGTGTTCTCTCCTTCTTTGCTAGAGGCATCAGGTACTATGTCTCTGTCCCCGAGCTCTGCGAGATCTACGGGTTTGGGAACGACACCCCCACCTCCAGTTCCATCTCCGCCTTCTCCGAGGTCGCCAAGTTCTGGGCGATCTTTGGCACAGGTCCCTGGAGCTCAGCCTCAGTGCTTCAGTCCGATATCCGCCACCCGACTCTGCGGTACTTCATGAGGATCCTTGCCTCCACTCTACTTTGTAAGATGGAGCCTAAGAAGGTAAGGATCACCGAGCTTACCCTGCTGTACCACGCACTGGACGGACTGGTCGATCTGACCTTTTTGGACCCCAAGCGCGTGATATACCATGATTTTGACCCGTTTTTGGTCATATTTTCTATATGTTTTTATTATAATAATCTATGTTTTGGAGTCTATTAGGTATGTTTTCAGGTTCAGGAGCATTTTGTCGTAAAGTGATGATTTAGGTGCCTTATGGAGCTTAAAAGAGAGTTTTACAAGTTGCATGTGGAGATCCGACGTTAAGAGACACATATCGATCGATGCACACCTTGTGTAATCGATCGATGACGATTCCGTAGAAGTTGAAGTCGAGATACTCCATCGATCGATATACGCAATGTACCATCGATCGATACAGAGCGTGATGAGCATGGTTTTCTTGGCCAACTTGAAGCCCAAGTTCTCACCAAATTACAAGATTGTTCCTGACGAGTATTTAACCTAATTGTACTCCATATATATAGCTATGCCTATGAGCCTTAAAAAGACATGAAGTTTTGAACCAAGTTTTGTATTCTATTTTATAGGAATAAAAGCATTTTCGTTTCATCTTATTCTTTTGCTATGAATCTCTTGGCTATGTCTGAGTAGATTCATATGTTAGATTTGGGGTTCAAATAGTAATGAGGGATTAACCCCAACTATGGATTGTTGAGTTGTTATATTCATTATCCAAATGAACCCTAATGCTTACTCTAGACTTGCTACCTAGAGTATTGATTATGGAGTGACTAATCTAATAGTCATATTCCTGAAATCATTTGGCTAAACCCAGACTCTATTAAGGCAGGATGCAACAGCCGATCTGATAGAGATTCTCGGGTGAACATAGTTTCAATCCGATCTGATACTTTATGTCGATTGATACTCCTCTAGAGTCATCGATCGACGGCAGCTTATATCGATCGACACTGCGATAGCAACATCGATCGATGCAGTCGGCAATCAGATCAATGGACGAGTCTAACTAGCGATAGCTATAGATTTGTCTAAGGGTTGAAGTTCTCATATATTTGCAAGAATTCGTTAAGACATCCATAGATTTATAATCCTGATTATCTAAATAGTAACCTTGAATCTAACTATTTCTTTTCATTGTTTTCAAACCAAAACCTATTTTCCTTAGCAACTTACCATTGCTACTTATTTTATTTACTGTTTTAAACCTTTTTCAACCTAGCTTAATCACTTAGGATTATATCTTTTGTGACTCTAGTTCCTTGTGGATTCGATACCTAAGTACTACGATTGAACCTCTTATTTGAGAGAGTAAATCACTCCTTAGGTTAAACATTTGAGTGACATCAAATTAGGCGCTGTTGCCGTGGAACTAAGATCACTATTAGATTTAATCTGGTTCAGTATAGGTTATTTGTTACTTTTTATTATTCAATATTTTGACACAAATTTTTTCTTTTTCTTTTTGTCTCTTTCAGGTACATGCCCAGCAGTACTAGAAGCAACAAGAACAAGCAACTTTTGTACTCAGAAGATCCCAACAATCTAGAGCGTAGCATCCGCAAAGACCTACGCTCCACATCGATCGATACCAACACCACAGTATCGACCGATACCCGCTTTCCACCATCGACCAACAACCGTTCGTTGGCCGATACTGTCACCACCTCATCGATCGACAACCTCTACTGTTCGTCGACCGATACGCACTTTCCACCGACGATCCATCGTTCGTCAACCGATTCCCACACCGCCACATCGATCGACAATAAACCACCGTTCGTCGACCGATACCCTTCTCTTGACATCGATCGATACACCTTATCTTATATCAATTGATACTAACCGGAAAGACATGGTAGCGACTATGATTCTCATACCCGATGAGAATGGAGATCTGCGTGATCAAGATGGTCACTTGCGTAATGCATCAGGTCAGAAGCTGAATGATCAGAAGGAGATCATTATTGAAGAAGAGACTGCACCCACATGCATCATTCAACCTATAGAAGAGACCAGAACTTTGGCTGATTACAACCGCCCCGATCAGTTCTATTTAAACCGATCAGCCATCCTCCCTCCTGCTATTCAGAGGGGAGATTTTGAGCTTAAGCCGCAGTACTACACACTTGTGGGACAAATCCCTTTTTGTGGTTTGCCCCATGAGCATCCTATGGACCATCTGGAGAGGTTCGAGGATCTTGTCACCCTAGTCAAAGCAAAAGGAGTTCCTCAAGACTATCTTTTCTGCAAGCCTTTCAAGTACTCTCTATATGGAGAAGCTTTGCAGTGGCTAAGACAACTACCACCAGGTTCCCTTACCACCTGGAATGATATCAAGCACGCCTTCCTGCGTAATTTCTTTGACGATTCACGCGCTGAAGACTGGAGGAAAAAGATTGCTACATTCACCCAAGCCCTTGAAGAGTCATTCAAGGATACTTGGAACAGATTCAAGTCCTACCAGCGAGACTGCCCACACCATGGATTCAACCAAGTACAACTGCTCTGCACCTTCTACAGAGGCATCAGCCCCGTTTTCAAGAGAGCCCTTGATACAGCTAGCGATGGCAACTTCACCACCAGGAATCCTCAGAATGCTATCAAGCTAATTGACAACTTAGCTTCCAGCAACAGCACAAGAAACTCTATGCAGACTACACCATCCCCTGGGAAGGAGTACGTCAATGAAGTTCAAGCACAGCTAGACAACATTCAGAAGCTCCTAAACAAGCAGATCTGTTCAGTGGAAGATTCAGAAACTGGATTAGTGGTGCCGGTTTTCAGAGATCTGGTAATCAAGGAGGATACAGCAACTTTAACCAGAATCCCCAGAAGCCCAACACCTTCAGCAGCAGCAACCCTAACAACAACAGAAGCTATGGAAGTACCTTCTACTCAAATCCACACCCACCCACCCAAGATACTAAACTGGAGGAATTGCTAGACAAGATACTTGAGAGTCACCAGAAACTTGAGGTAAACTTCAATGGAAAGATTGATTCTGTCTACACCACCTTCATCACGAAGATAGATGCACTCAACACCCATGTGAAGAAGCTAGAGACCCAGGTGTTGCAGACAGGAGAAGCAGTTAAGAAGCAGGAGTTTGCCCACACCCAGAACATCAATGCCCTCCTAGATGATGACTTTTGGCAAGAGGTAGTAGAAGAGATTCAGAGATCTGATGATGAGAGTGAAAGAGAATTCGCCTACGACTACTATCGATCGATATTACCAGCTCAACATCGATCAATATCACCTTTAGTTCGTCGATCGATCGACTTTGACGAGTGTCGATCGATGGACTCCGACGAAAACCCTCGCGAGTGCCATTCAGTCAAGATTATGTCCCACGCCGAATTCGCCGCACTTCACCCACATCCGCCCAGCCCTGTCATCGATCGACATGATGCCCCCATCATCGATCGACATCAAGACCCCGGCATCGCTCGACACACTCCAGACAGTGTCGATCGATACACAGTACCCCAACGCCGAGTGCCACTTCCTAAAATCGACAGTGCAGGTCTTGACGCTTTCCGGGAGCGATATTACACCACCAGAAACCCTACAACAGCCTTAAAAGAGAGACCTACAGATATTTTTGAGTCCATGGAGATAAAAAATGGAAAATATGGGGAGAGTGCTCCGAAAAAGGAAAGCGAAGATAAAACCCTATAAAAGATAAGCCAATGAGAAGGAGTTGTCAAGCTTCAGAAAAAGAGTCCTCAGAATACCTACAGAGAAACCTTTTGAAGAAGCCTACTTTTCACACAGATTGTGGATGTTCTTTAGAGAAACCAAGGAGACTGAAGAAGACATAAGGAGGATGTTTAACCAAGTCAGAGATACCCTCAAGCAGAAGATAACATTGGAGAAGAAGAGTGACCCAAGGAAGTTCACAATACCTTGTTCCATCAGAGGTGTTGAGTTCCCACGTGCCCTCTGTGACACATGATCTGGAGTTAGCATCTTACCCAAGCTTATGGCAGATCATCTAGGTCTGAAGATAGAGCCCTCTGAAGAAACTTTCATCTTTTTGGATTGCTCTCAACAGAGCTCTGGAGGCATCATTCGCAACCTTGAGGTACAGATTGGAGAACCCTAATTCCTACAGACTTCCATGTCCTCTCCAACAAGCTCAACTTCAAGACTTCTCTACTACTTGGAAGAGCCTTCTTAGCCACAGTTGGAGCTGTTTGTGACCTACAAACCAACAAGCTCTGCCTAACCCTTATCAACCCTTCCATCTACTACAACCCTGTTCCAGTCATCAAGCTTCCAAGGCCAACAAGCTCAACACTCGTAGCCACCTGCTTCTGTGCCCACGAGTATGATTCTATGGAAGAGTATGAAACTGAAGAAGCAATATCGACCGATGACACCCCCTCTCCATCGCCTGATACCTTTGCAGCACCATCGACCGACAGCACTACCTGGTCATCGCTCGATGGAGTATTCCGACGGATCGAAGACGAGTTCCCAGACGCCGATTTCAGCGCAGATGAGTGGGAACACGATCACTACTTGCCCGAGCTAGATAGTATCACTACTCAGGAGGAGTATGATGATGATTATGAGGAGGAACAAGCCACAAAGTATCGATGGGGAGAGACCCACGGATATTTTTGAGTCCATGGAGATAAAAATGGAAAATCAGGGGAGAGTTCTCAGAAAAAGGAAAGAGAAGATACCTGAACACTATAAAAGAGAAGCTAATGAGAAGGAGTTGTCAAGCTTCAGAAAAAGAGTCCTCAGAATACCTAAAGAGAAACCTTTTGAAGAAGACTACTTTTCACACAGATTGTGGATGTTCTTTAGAGAAACCAAGGAGACAGAAGAAGACATCAGGAGGATGTTTAACCAAGTCAGAGATAGCCTGAAGCAGAAGATAACACTGAAGAAGAAGAATGATCCACGGAAATTCACAATACCTTACTCCATTAGAGGTGTTGAGTTCCCACGTGTCCTCTGTGACACAGGATCTGGAGTTAGCATCTTACCCAAGCTCATGGCAGACCATCTAGGTCTAAAGATAGAGCTTTCTGAAGAAACTTTCATCTTTGTAGATTGTTCTCAGCAAAGCTCTGGAGATATCGTTCGCAACCTTGAGGTACATATTGGAGAAACCCTAATTCCTACAGACTTCCATATCCTCTCCAACAAGCTGAACTTCAAGACTTCTCTACTACTTGGAAGAGCCTTCTTAGCCACAGTTGGAGCTGTTTGTGACCTCCAAACAACCAAGCTCTGCCTAACCCTCATCAACCCTTCCATTCACTACGACCTTGTTCCAGTAATCAAGTTCCCAAGGCCAGCCAGCTCAACACTCATAGCCACATGTTTCTATGTCCACAAATTTGATTCTATGGAAGAGTATGAAACCGAAGAAGCAGTATCGACCGATGACAGCACTTCCCCATCGATTGATATCCTTGCAGCACCAACGACCGACAGTTCTACCTGGTCATCGCTCGATGGACTATTCCGACGGATCGAAGATGAGTTCCCAGACGCCGATTTCAGTGCAGATGAGTGGGAAAACGATCACTACTTACCCGAGCTCGCTTGTATCACTACTCAGGAGGATTACGATGAAGATTATGAAGAGGAACGAGTCATAGAGTACCGATTTCTTTGAGAAGATGCAGAACACCCGCCTCCTCCGACCTTCCTCCGACAACCATCGATCGATGAAAACCCTACAGCATCGATCGATATGCCCTACCCCAGATCGCGCAAACGACGGTTCGAATCAACAAGCGATGAACACTACTGAAAACCAGTCTATGTCCCACACAAACCACGAGACGGAGATTACTCGATTGGAAGCTGGGCCAGCGGTTATCACGAAAGTTTTGCAATAGACACAACACCCCTACAAGCCGCGATTCAACATGCAAATCCCGTACAGCTCGACATGTTGTTCAAGCCGTCGACCAATATGATCCTCCCGACATCGATCGATAAGGAACACTCTCCATCGATCGATATCAATCTTCAACCACCAACCGATCCTGCCACAACACCATCCGAGGTACAAACACTTCAATTTGATTTAAATTCACTAATTCCGGATGAGTTTGGTATTTTCAGGGATTCAGATGGTCATGTACGTGTTATAGATGGGAGAATCATTGTGGGAGTCGATTTCACCCTACTGTCAAATAAATCGTAAATAAGGAAACTTCGGGAAAACCCTAAGTTTCCAGAGGAACCGGCTATCTGCGAGAACCGCACAACAAAGATTAAGATGACGAAAACACTTAGAATTAAAACGAAAATAAGCGAGATTGGAAGCAAGAAGGTTCTTATTCCGAATCTGCGTTGAACTGGTACAAAGAGAGTAGCCGAAAACGTAGGAACTAGAAAACCCTAATTGAGACGCAGCTCGCTAACAAAAAAAACAGAACGATTCCTAAATGCTAGTTTTGGTAGTGAGAGCTCTGAATTTCGTGTGTGTGCTTCTGCCCTAGACCTCCTCTTTATATACTCCTCGTCTTGGCTATCCGATCTTTCCATTTCGCCCAGATTTGACTAAATCGGGAATTTTCCATTCTTCTCGATCCTTCCTTTTCTTCCGCGGAAAACTTCTATTTCTCTTCAAACCTTTCCTTTTATCTTTAAACTTGACTTTTATTTTCCTTCCGCGAGTAAACCGTCAAAACGTTATCAAATCTGCGGGTTTGATTCCGTTGAAATCGCGAGATGGGTTTTTATCGCGTTTTACGTCCTTCCGGACCGTTTTGCGATAAAAACCGTTTTCCGACTTTTACGGGATCGTTTCCCGATCTGACTTCGTTTTTAATAAATTTCTCGAGTTAATCGCAAAGTTTTACGATTTACTCGACTTTTTATTAAAAACACGTTTTTTACGACTTACTCGGCGTTTTTTTTATTAAAAGCGCGTTTTTATGATTTCAACGAGAAATCTCGAATAAATCGTATAGTTTAGGCAATGCTCGGTATTTCGTTTAACCGTTGCAGTTTTATACGATTTCCTCGAGTTCTTTCCGAGAAAACGAAGTTTTACGGTTTTTATTGTAAAACTCGAACGGTAAGTCGGATCGAGATGGAACGGGAGATATTTCGGCCGCGGTTTAGAACGTGACCTTGTCGAAAGACGTAAGTTTCGAATCGGGAATGCGGGAAATCGAGACGCGGAATGTCCGGGAAATTACTAGTTCGCCCGTCGGCGAACTAAGCCGGGCCCGGCTTAGTTCGCCGATGGGCGAACTAGTCGAGCATGTCCTAGTTCGCCGATGGGCGAACTAGAGATTGCTTCTTAGTTCGCCCATCGGCGAACTAAGCCGGGTCCGGCTTAGTTCGCCGATGGGCGAACTAGTTGTGACTAGTTTGCGTTTTACGGCTCTTTTGTTTTTTTGCGGTTTTTTGCGGTTTTGGAAAACGATTCTCGAGTTTTATAAAACGATCTTCGGATTTCATAAAACGACCTTCGAGTTTTATAAAACGATCTTCGAGTTTTATAAAACGATCTTTCGAGTTTTATAAAACGATCTTCGAGTTTTATAAAACGATTTCTCGAGTTATATAAAACGATTCTCGAGTTTTATAAAACGATTCTCGAGTTTTATAAAACGATTTCTCGAGTTTTATATAACGATTCCGAGTTTTATAAAACGATTTCTCGAGTTTTATAAAACGATTTCTCGAGTTTTATAAAATGATTCTCGAGCTTTATAAAACGATTTCTCGAGTTTTATGAAACGATTTCTCGAGTTTTATAAAACGATTCTTGAGTTTTATAAAACGATTTCTCGAGTTTTATAAAACGATTTCTCGAGTTTTATAAAACGATTCCCGAGTTTTATAAAACGATTTCTCGAGTTTTATAAAACGATTTCTCGAGTTTTTTATAAAACGATTCTCGAGTTTTATAAAACGATTCTCGAGTTTTATAAAACGATTTCTCGAGTTTTATAAAACGATTTCTCGAGTTTTATAAAACGATTCTCGAGTTTTATAAAACGATTTCTTGAGTTTTATAAAACGATTTCTCGAGTTTTATAAAACTATTCTAGAGTTTTATAAAACAATTTCTCGAGTTTTATAAAACGATTTCTCTTGTTTTATAAAACGATTTCTCGAGTTTTATAAAACGATTTCTAGAGTTTTATAAAACGATTCTCGAGTTTTATAAAACGATTCTCGAGTTTTATAAAACGATTTCTCGAGTTTTATAAAACGATTTCTCGAGTTTTATAAAACGGTTTCTCGAGTTTTACAAAACGATTCTCGAGTTTTATAAAACGGTCTGCGAGTTTTATAAAACGATTTCTCGGGTCTTATAAAACTGTTCTTTTCGTATTTTCGCGGGGAGTTTTGGCTATTAATTCTATCGTACCAATTTTGACCCCAACAGTTAGCCCCCCCGCTCGTAAGAATCGTGAGATTCTTGCGAGTGGATTGAGCTTGTTTGGCGAGTTTGGTGGAATTAGGCGGAACTTTAATGGCCAAAAGTCCAAAGGTGAATAGTAAAATTCTTTCCTATAAGTATATGGAGTAAAATTTTGAATTCTTTACTCCATCTTTTACAACTTATTCAAGAACTTTTTCTCTCCACTTTCTTTGAAGATCTTCAAACATGTTTTCAGGAAGAAAAACTCGTTCCTCAACTAATTCCAATTTCCACAATTCTGAGGGAACGAGTTCGCAGCCTCCAGCCTTGGCTCCGAAGGAAGAATACTCGTCTCCGTTAGTCGATCCGACGGACTTCGAGACTTTCTGGGCGATCGGAGACAAATCAGGGTCCGCTAGGCCTGGAACTTGGGTTCCAGCTTTGTCGGACGTCGATCAGATTTCTGGACGTCCGAGCTTGACGCTTTTCAACAGCATTGATTACATGCGTGAATTCTGCCGAGTCCCAGAGGCCGTTGAGTTTCGTTCCCCACTTGCCGGGGAGAGCGACGAGGATGCGCCCGACGGCTTCTTCACGTGTTACAACATTTTCTTGCAACAATGCCACCTATGGTTCCCGATTCCGGAGGTCATTGTGCATTTCCTTCACAGGCTGGGACTGTCGATTAGCCAATTGAATCCTTCAAGTTTAAAGCAACTCGTTGGTCTTTTGACACTAAGTTACGAGCAGGGAATCACCCTTACCGTCAATCATCTCAAAGGTCTGTTAAAGCCTACAGGGCAATCGCGGAGGATCACTTTAAGTCCTCGTGATGAGGTTGTTACGGGCTGCTCAACGCCTTTTACTTCTTGGAAGAAAAATTTATTCTATGTTCGTATCGACGGTGCGTCGGTCGAGGAGGGTGGCATTCCGTTCTTTACGACCACATGGGGTCGGAGAGGTATACGATTTGAATTCTCACGAACCCTTATTATTATTATTATTATTTTTTTTTTTTAAAGATGACTTCCTGCGTTTCCGCAGTGGCCAACCCTTTGCCTCCGTATCCCGCGGACCTTCCGGATATCACCGCTTCTTTCAATCGTGGCGAAGTTGGTTGGTGCAGTTTTTCTCCGCAACGCGTCCGTCAAGCGGTTGCCCTCTTCCGCTCTCGACGTTTTGCGGATTCTCCGATTTACGAGGAGGATCCATTTATCGGAGAGTTCATTCCGCATGTTCCCTCGATGGGAAGTGGCAAATCTCGCTCCCGAAGGGGTAAAAATCCGGTAATTGAAGACGATGACTTTGAGCGCGCGACTTCTCCTGATAATATCCTCAAGGATTTTCTTGATAGTCAGGCGGAAGATGGCTTCTGGACTAGGGCGGGCGGATCATCGACCTCCCATTTTCCGGACATTGACCATGATCAAGTTCCGGAGCTTACTAGGGGGTCCGAGATTGCACAGGAGGTACGTGTGTTTATTGTTTTCTCTTTCGAGCAGTTTTTACGACATGGCTTAACTCCTTTCTTTGGCAGGGTTTCCTTATCATGAGCCGAGCCCTGGACAATTGTACCGCTGAGGCTCGCCTTTCCGAGTTTCGAGCGAACATGGCCGAAAAAGAAGTTGCTCGTCTTCGGGCAGAGGTCGAGGCCAACCAAGCTGAAGAAATGGTTGCGAGGGAGGTTACTCGCGTGAGGGATGAGTGTGCAACCAGGTCTCGTCGTGCTAAGGAGATTTCTGACCAAAAGATTCGTCGTGCTCGTCGTGCGGGAAAACGAGAGGTTGCCGAGGAGATGACATCGCGAGCGATTTGCAACCGGTTATTCGGATGCGGAAGCTGTTCAACGGGCGTATGGTGATTATCGCGAATGCCACGAGACTGTTCATGGGTTATCCCTGACTCACAATGAAGGGTACTCGTTTGCTAAGGAGTCCGAAATGCGATGGGAAGATTTGAATCGGGAAAAAGATATGCAGTCCGAATTTTTCGACCTTAAGGCGCGCATGTGGGATCAATGGAATCCCGTCGTGGTGTCGCCGGATTCGGTTGAAATCGGTCCTGGGATTCCGGATGTAGATGGCGAAGTCGATCAGTCTGCTTTTGATGACTTCGATGTGTGATGTTCTTAGTTTTTTCGATTTCATTGTTGTTTTTCCGGGACTGGCCGTTGGTGGCTTTGAATCCCTACCGCCGGGCGGTGTGTGTTTGGATGCTTAATAAGAAAATATTTTCTAAGTATGAAACTCGTTTTTTATGTTAGATGTAGAGGAAAGAATACGAGTTGTCATCTCGTACCTAACTCTTTGGTGTATATCGTCCGATTCGTTAACTCGGGAGATTTCGATTTTCGCGAGTGTTTAGATGTGGGCGAAGAGACATGCCTTTAGGATCTCGATTCATGCCTTGAGACGTTAGCGACCAGTGTGGTGGGTTTAGGGGAAGACCTAGGTTTACTTTCGGATTGGGGCTGTGCGATGACTAATCGGCTTTCGTTTTGCCCGTTGCGATTTTAACCTGATTCCATACCGATTTAGAATCCGCGATAGGTTCTCGGCTTATATGATTCGTCTGGTTGGAATCGAGCATCTCACCGGGAACAATTTCCCGGCAGTGCTGACCAAAAATTTGGAATTCTTTTATAGCGCGCTATTTTATCCTCGTCGGATGTATGCGGACCGATAGGTCAGTGCGTTTGTTTAGGACGGCTAGCGTGCTCGACGGGGCCAATCGCCGAGCGTTCGTGTTTTTATTGTCGCGGACGGACTTTTGAGGAAATATTTTTCTTCGAGAATTTAGGCGACGTCTCGCCCGTTCTTTCCGAAAATATTTTAATATGCGAATTTTTTTGAAATGATTGAGTAGTTGTTACTGCGGAAGCGATTTTCTGGATTTGCGTTTTTCGATGGTAGCGGAGATATTTTAACTTTGTCTTTTATAAAAATTTCGAAAATTTTTCGATTACAAAGCTAAGAGAAATTTTGTAAAAAATTCCGGGAGTATACGAATACTCGTATACTCACCCACTCCCCCCCCCCCCCCCCGCTTTGGAAGGGAGATAGCTGAACTCGTCTTTAGGCGAGCTGCCTACGTATTCCTTTCGGAAATCAAGCCATCTCGTAGTTCTGATTGTTCGCGCGAGTGTGTCTACTCGGCTGTCGTAGACTTCTCGATCGCTTCAGTCGCGGGATCGATGTCTTTGTCCGGGATTGTCTCCTCCTGTTGGGCGGAAGCGATGGGTGCGGAAACTTCTGGTTTCTCGGCCGTCGCTTGCTTCAGGTCGTCGTCTGCGGGCGGTGGCGTGACCTTAGCCTGTTTTGGTTTCACGATCGCGACCGCTAATTGCCTCAGCTTATGTTCGGCCAAGAAGCAAGATCGCGATTGTCTTTGGCATCCCCAAATTACTGCGACTCCCGCAGGCGTCGGGAATTTGATGCCTAAGTGATACGTGGACAGAACAGCCTTCATGGAATTTATCCAAGGCGTGCCCATAATCACGTTGTAGATAGCCGGGACATCGACTACCGCGAAGTTAACAATTTTCGTCACTTCTTTCGCGACGACCGGTAGTCGGATTGATCCCAAGGTCATTGACGTTTTGCCGGAGAAACTAGTCGGCGGTTTTGGAATCGGCTCGACTTCCGAGAGATCGATTCCCATTCGTGCTAGCGTGTTGCGGAAGATGACGGTTACCGTACTTCCGGTATCAACCAGGATTCGAGCAACCTCTAGATCGCTTATCACCAAATCGATGACAAGGGGATCGGCATGCGGTTGGTCGGTTCCACCGGTTTCAGCGTCGTTGAAAGAGATTACCCCTGTCGGAGAATCGTCCATCGGCACCTTCCAACTCGAGCCGGTTTCGGCTATACGTTGGTAGGATTTTATAGACGAGACGGCGTCGTTAAAGTATGGCGATTCGCCGATGATCATGTTGATTTTTCGGCGGTTAGCATCGTTACCCTTCTCGTCTACTCTTCGTCCGCGTTTTTCGCCCGATTGATTTCCCTGAGGCGGAGTTTGCGCGTTTTTGTCATTCTTCGGGACGCGGTCCGAATCGCGGATGAGATCCTTGACACTTGATATCTCGGAAAGTTCTCCCGCGACTAGCTTCGCGGCCAGTCTGGCGCCGAGAACTTTGCAGTTCACGGTGGAATGACCATGGGTTTGGTGGAGGTCGCAGAAAGAATTCTCGTCGTAATTCGAATTTCTCGGCCACGTATTTCCCGTAGTTCACCCTTTCTCCAAACCGGAGTTGACAGCGTAGTTATGCGCCCCTCGGAGATCATGTCCCTCGTGATGCACGAATTTGTCGTTACGAGAGATTTTCTTTTTCTGATTCTGCTCAGACGTGTTATCCTTCGCGGATGTTTTCGCCGGCTTATGCTTCTCGGACAGGATTTTAGTTTCCTCTTCGATGGTTATGAAATCGGTGGCCTTATGGAGCGCATCCTGGATCGTCCGCGGTTTCTCGAGAGTTATCCATTTGCGGAACTCCGATTTATACCAGAGCGATTTTCTTAACGCGTCGATGGCGGCTTTGTCGCTGATCCCGCTAACCCTAGCCATGACGAGTTTGAATCTACTCATGAAATCGCGGAGAGATTCGTCTTCCTCGCGCACCAAGCTCCAGAGATTGGCGTCGGAGGTTTCCGGGTTAATGAACATCGAGTACTGTTTCAGGAACTCCGAAGCCAATCGACGGAAACTTCCGATCGAATTTCGCCTAAGTTTGGCGAACCATTCGAGCGCGGCTCCTTCTAGATTTTCGACGAAGAGGCGGCAGTAACCTGCGTCTTTTTCGTGGTCCTTGAGCTTGGCTCGTCCCATGGTGATCTTGAATGCTTGCAGGTGCGCTTTGGGATCGGTCGTCCCGTCGTAAGTTGGCACCTTAAGCTTTCCGGGATCGGGCAGTTTGATCTCGGTGATGCAAGCCGTGAAAGGCGTTTTCTGAGACTCGTACAGCAGCCGATCGATCTTGGGTGCGGCGCTGGTTGCGTGATGAATCTGAGATTTCACCGCTTTTACCGCTGCGGCCGTTTTGGTAATGTATTAGCGGAGATCGCGAATCTCGGTCTGATCGCCAGCAGTTTTCCGACCTCGTCGGCGTTTGCTGCGAGTGACCGGAGATCGCTCCTCGGCGATTTTTGAATATCGTGCGAAGTCGAGTTCCCCTTCGTCTCCAGTAAAGGAACGTTCGGGAGAAGACTCCGGTTGAGGACTGCGAGTTTTTATTCTCCTAGGATGGACGTCGGCGTCTTCGTCTGTCGAGTCGGCCTGGTCGCTTGTTTCCAGGTTGACCCTTTCGATGCCGTCGCCTTCGGTCTCCTGTTCGCGAATAGGAGATTTTTCCGATTCGTTCAGTGTCGTGTCAGGGTTTTCTTTTCCGGAATCCTTTTCCGGTACGTTTCCCTGATCGATTCTTGGACGATCCGTAGAAGCACCGAAATCGAGTCTCCTTCCGCGGATCTTGGTAGTTCCGCGGGGGCGAATCGCTTTGGTTCTCGCGGTTAGGGTTTCAAGCCGTTTTGCGAGCGAACCAATGAGCTTTTCCTGCTCTTCCGATTTTTTGTTAAACTTGGAAAGCATCTTTTCGACGGTCTCGGCGTTAGCGTTCGTAGCGTTGGCCGCTGGCGCGTCTTTTGGTAGTGGTGTTTCAACGTTGTCGCGTTCGTCGCGAGTTTGGTTGTCACCAGCCATCGTTTCTTCGTTGGACATGTTGCGGCTACGGTGTAAGATAGATCCGACCCCCCCCCCTCCTTCTAGCGCCAAACTGTGGGAGTCGATTTCACCCTACTGTCAAATAAATCGTAAATAAGAAAACTTCGGGAAAACCCTAAGTTTCCAGAGGAACCGGCTATCTGCGAGAACCGCACAACAAAGATTAAGATGACGAAAACACTTAGAATTAAAACGAAAATAAGCGAGATTGGAAGCAAGAAGGTTCTTATTCCGAATCTGCGTTGAACTGGTACAAAGAGAGTAGCCGAAAACGTAGGAACTAGAAAACCCTAATTGAGACGCAGCTCGCTAACAGAAAAACGGAAAGATTCCTAAATGCTAGTTTTGGTGGTGAGAGCTCTGAATTTTGTGTGTGTGCTTCTGCCCTAGACCTCCTCTTTATATACTCCTCATCTTGGCTATCCGATCTTTCCATTTCGCCCAGATTTGACTAAATCGGGAATTTTCCATTCTTCTCGATCCTTCCTTTTCTTCCGCGAAAATCTTCTATTTCTCTTCAAACCTTTCCTTTTATCTTTAAACTTGACTTTTATTTTCCTTCCGCGAGTAAACCGTCAAAATGTTATCAAATCTACGGGTTTGATTCCGTTGAAATCGCGAGATGGGTTTTTATCGCGTTTTAGGCTTTTCCGGACCGTTTTGCGTTAAAAACCGTTTTCCGACTTTTACGGGATCGTTTCCCGATCTGACTTCGTTTTTAATAAATTTCTCGAGTTAATCGCAAAGTTTTACGGTTTACTCGACTTTTTATTAAAAACACGTTTTTTACGACTTACTCGGCGTTTTTTATTAAAAGCGCGTTTTTTATGATTTCAACGAGAAATCTCGAATAAATCGTATAGTTTAGGCAATGCTCGGTGTTTCGTTTAACCGTTGCTGTTTTATACGATTTGCTCGAGTTCTTTCCGAGAAAACGAAGTTTTACGATTTTTATCGTAAAACTCGAACGGTAAGTCAGATCGAGATGGAACGGGAGATATTTCATCCGCGGTTTAGAACGCGACCTTGTCGAAAGACGTAAGTTTCGAATCGGGAATGCGGGAAATCGAGACGCGGAATGTCCGGGAAATCTCTAGTTCGCCCATCGGCAACGATGGGCGAACTAGTCGAGCATGTCCTAGTTCGCCCATCAGCGAACTAAGCCGGGCCAGCTTAGTTCGCCGATGGGCGACCTAGTTGATTACTCCCTAGTTTGCCCATCGGCGAACTAAGCCGGGCCCGGCTTAGTTCGCGTTTTACGGCTTTTTTGGTTTTTTTGCGGTTTTTTTGCGGTTTTGTAAAACGATTCTCGAGTTTTATAAAACGATCTTCGGATTTCATAAAACGACCTTCGAGTTTTATAAAACGATCTTTCGAGTTTTATAAAACGATCTTTCGAGTTTTATAAAATGATCTTCGAGTTTGATAAAACGATTTCTCGAGTTTTATAAAATGATTCTCGAGTTTTATAAAACGATCTTCGGATTTCATAAAACGACCTTCGAGTTTTATAAAACGATCTTCGAGTTTTATAAAACGATCTTTCGAGTTTTATAAAACGATCTTCGAGTTTTATAAAACGATTTCTCGAGTTTTATAAAACGATTCTCAAGTTTTATAAAACGATTCTCGAGTTTTATAAAACGATTTCTCGAGTTTTATAAAACGATTCTCGAGTTTTATAAAACGATTTCTCGAGTTTTATAAAATGATTCTCGAGCTTTATAAAACCATTTCTCGAGTTTTATAAAACGATTTCTCGAGTTTTATAAAACGATTCTCGAGTTTTATAAAACGATTTCTCGAGTTTTATAAAAAGAATTCTCGAGTTTTATAAAACGATTCTCGAGTTTTATAAAACGATTTCTCGAGTTTTATAAAACGATTTCTCGAGTTTTATAAAACGATTTCTCGAGTTTTATAAAACGATTCTCGAGTTTTATAAAATGATTTCTCGAGTTTTATAAAACGATTTCTCGAGTTTTATAAAATGATTCTCGAGTTTTATAAAACGATTTCTCGAGTTTTATAAAACGATTTCTCGAGTTTTATAAAACGATTCTCGAGTTTTATAAAACGTTTTCTCGAGTTTTATAAAACGATTACTCGAGTTTTATAAAACGATTTCTCGAGTTTTATAAAACGATTCTCGAGTTTTATAAAACGATTTCTCGAGTTTTATAAAACGATTTCTCGAGTTTTACAAAACGATTCTCGAGTTTTATAAAACGGTCTGCGAGTTTTATAAATGACGTTATGTTTTATAGAACTATTCCTCGGGTCTTATAAAACTGTTCTTTTCGTATTTTCGCGGGGAGTTTTGGCTATTAATTCCGTCGTACCGATTTTGACCCCAACAATCATTCCAATCTCCACAGAAAATGTTGCAGACATACTCCAGATGGCCAATAGACCCATCATCGAAAATAACCCGCACCAGAGAAAACGCCCATCGACCGATGCATGGAGACTAGCATCGATCGATACGCACCGAGAGTATGGGACGAGAGCCTTCCAAAACGGAGAACGTCGTTTCTTTTTAGAAAAGAAAGACGAATATGGAGTCTACAGAGATGAATCTGGCCATGCAAGAGCAGTAAACGGAGACATCATCCCTGTCACCAAAGAAGATATGGAAAACTTGCTAAAGAGAGCCTCACTATTTGGTCGCTCTTGTTTCTGTCTACCAGGATATGCTGATCAGTTTGTTAAAGGAGTTCCATATGGCAAGCTCTACACATAGAAAGAAGTCACCTACAAGCTAGATGGCCTCACCAGCGATCACAACTGGAAGATAGCAGGCATGAGACTTGACCTTGAGGAAGAACTATCAAGAATTTGAGGTGAGATGCTATGGAAGACCAGCCACAATGACTTAGTACGAAAGAAACGAGATGCCCTACAGGAAGAAGTCGACACCTTGCGCGTACAACTGAAGTCTCAGACACAGAAATCGACCGATACAGACCCACCTGCATCGATCGATACATCCGTACTTAACCCGATCGAGCACCACTTACAAAAGCCATCGATCAATGACAAACCCAGTCCATCGATCGATACCCGTGCTCAAGAATTCTGTACTAGGGAAGAATTTGAAGAAACCACAGCCGAGATCTACAAATCCATTGAGGCTTGTGAAAACGAAGATTACTATCAACTGGACAAGTATTGGTTCCCAGTGCAGAACGATGTTCGAAGTTTAGAACTGAGAACAGAGGGGATTCAAAAGGAGGTAGAAGATATCCAAAGACAGCTCGCCAGCCGACCTGACACAAACCCATCGACCGATATGCAACCTTCAGAATCGACCGACGATCCAACACACCACGATACCATGCAGCGCACAACAGAACACATCTACAGCATGCTTGGCAACCATCAGTACAGCCTTGCTAACTTAGAAGGGTGGTTAGAAAGGATCCAAGCAGAAGTTTATGGTTTGAAGACTCGTATGACCAGAAGTGAGAAGGCCACAAGAAGCTTTCTGACTTCTTGGTTTGATGAAACACAAGAAAAGGAGGACACTTGTTTACCAACAAGTACCTGCAACCCAACTCACTAGCCACCATAACTCCATAGTCAAGCTTACTGACTTTAACCAAGCGCTGAGTGGGAGGCAACCCACTGTTAGGTATTTTATTTTATTTTATCTTTACTTACTAGTTTTGTTTTTACTTGTTTTTAGGAAGATAGATACACGATCCATACCTATCGACAGATACGAACCAGTCGATATCGCTCGACACAGACCAACACGCATCGATCGACGATGGTGACTCACCATCGATCAATACCCATATCGGTCAGGTATATCGTTTCCAATTTTCGATAGCAGTTTACATATTTAATTTTTCTTATGCTCTAACTCCGACTGATTATACACTGAGGACAGTCTATGATTTAAGTTTGGGGGGAGTTGATTACTAATGCTACTTTACCTCTTTTGATCCTTTTGAAAAAGTTTTCAAAAATTGGTTTTATTGAGTCCAGAAAGGGAAAAATTTTCAAAGTCTTACTTTTTATCTTACCACTCTTTAGCACCATTCTTAGATTTATTGATTGCAGAAAGTACTATAGATGCTAAAGTGGATCACTGATCACCTATGTTAACACTTTCATGATTGTCTGGAAGAACCAAAGCTGATTTCCAACCTAACCTGACATCTATTGCTTGTCTTGGGGCTTGGTATACAAGGGATCGGAATCCTCTTACAAGTCTTGAAGGTAAAAGTCTCAAAATTTTTGGTTTCCTTCTTTCCTTCTTTCGGCATCCCAAGAAAATAAAAGATTGAGATGATTTCCTGAGAGGCAGAGGGAGAGGTACATTACCTATGACGGCACTATTCTAAATCAAAGGAATGATCACAGCGAGGGAGAGGTACATTACCTATGACCCCACTATTCGCTTACAATTTGTCAACAAAGATCAATAAGATGAACATTAACTGTTCATTGGGATTGATATAAAAAAAAAAAAGAAGAGTTGGGATTCAGAGAAAGGGGACAAAGAAAGAAAGGGAACCAGGATGAGAATGCCTGAAACTTGTTTGAGTTGAATCCAAGTGTTCCTTGATCGATACTCCCAAGGTAAAGCCTACACCTTTATTTTATGCATAAATGAAATCAATAGGGGAATAGACAGACAACGAATATTTAAGTTGATTGGCTAGATGTTTAGGTTGCTAAGCTAGGATATGGTATAATGTACTTCTGTAGTTGATAGGAATAAGATGTGGTTTGCAACAAAGTAAGAAGTTATGATTTTAAGTTGAGATTTTGATTGAGTCCCTGCTGTTTTAAAACTTCTTTCAAAGACTAACTTAAATTTTGCTTGAGGACAAGCAAAAGGTTAACTCTGGGGGAGTTTATATACCATGATTTTGAGCCGTTTTTGGTCATATTTTTTATATGTTTTATTATAATTATCTATGTTTTGGAGTCTATTAGGTATGTTTTCAAGTTCAGGAGCATTTTGTCGTAAAGCGATGATTTAGGTGCCTTATGGAGCTTAAAGGAGAGTTTTACAAGTTGCATGTGGAGATCCGACATTAATAGACACATATCGATCGATGCACACCTTGTGTAGTCGATCGATGACGATTCCGTAGAACTTGAAGTCGAGATACTCCATCGATTGATGTACGCAATGTACCATCGATCGATACAGAGCATGATGAGCAAGGTTTTCTTGGCCAACTTGAAGCCCAAGTTCTCACCAAATTACAAGATTATCCCTGACAAGTTTTTAACCTAATTGTACTCCATATATATAGCTATGCCTATGAGCCTTAAAAAGGCATGAAGTTTTGAACCACTCTTAGATTTGTCAGTTACAAAAGGTACTAGAGATGCTAAAGCAAAGCACCGGTCAGCTATGACAACACTTGTTGAAAATGTATGGAAGAACCAAAGCCAATTTCAAACCTAACCTGACATCTATTGCTTGTCTTAGGCCTTGGTATACAAGGGATCAGAATCCTCATGCAAGTCCGGAAGGTAAAAGTCTCAAAAATTTTGGTTTCCTTCTCTCCTTCCTTTGGCATCCAAAAAGAAAATAAAAGATTGAGATGATTTCCTGAGAGGCAGAGGGAGAGGTACATTACCCATGACCCCACTATTCTAATTCAAAGGAATGACCACACATTGTGGAAGCGAGGGAGAGGTACATTACCCATGACCCCACTATTCGCCTACACCTTGTAAGAAAAAGCTACAAAAAGTAGAAAAGATCAATAAGATGAACATTAGCTGTTCATTGGGATTGATACAAAATAAAAAGAAATTTGGGATTCAGAGAAGGGAGATAAAGAGAGAAAAGGAACCAGAATGAGAATGCATGAAACTTGTTTGAGTTGAATCCAAATGTTCCTTGATCGATACTCTGATATACCATGATTTTGACCCGTTTTTGGTCATGATTTCTATATGTTTTATTATAATTATCTATGTTTTGGAGTCTATTAGGTATGTTTTCAGGTTCAGGATCATTTTTTCGTAAAGTGATGATTTAGGTGCCTTATGGAGCTTAAAGGAGAGTTTACAAGTTGACTATGAAGATTCGACATTGAGAGACACATATCGATCGATACACACCTTGTGTAATCGATCGATGACGATTCCGTAGAAGTTGAAGTTGAGATACTCCATCGATCGATGTACGCAAAGTACCATCGATCGATACAGAGTGTGATGAGCAAGATTTACTTGGCCGACTTGAAGCCCAAGTTCTCACCAAATTACAAGATTGTCCCTGACGAGTTTTTAACCTAATTGCATTCCATATTTATAGTTATGCCTATGAGCCCTAGAAAGACATCAAGATATTTTCATAAAGTTTTGATCTAAGTTTTTATATTCTATTTAGCAATAAAAATATTTTCTTTTCATCTTATTCTTTTGCTATGAATCTCTTGGCTATGTCTTAGTAGATTCATTTG
The DNA here is from genome assembly GCA_932364175.1 of Eruca vesicaria subsp. sativa. Lineage (NCBI taxonomy): Eukaryota > Viridiplantae > Streptophyta > Magnoliopsida > Brassicales > Brassicaceae > Eruca > Eruca vesicaria. The sequence goes on along the minus strand of CAKOAT010225932.1, from coordinate 11,023 downwards.
TTAGATTTGGGGTTCAAATAGTTATGAGGGATTAGCCCCAACTATGGATTCTTGAGTTGTTATATTCATTATCCAAATGAACCATAATGCTTACTCTAGATTTGCTACCTAGAGTTATGATTATGGAGTGACTAATCTGATAGTCATTTTCCTGAAATCATTTGGCTAAACCTAGACTCTATTTAGGCACGATGCGACAGCCGGTCTGATAGAAATTCTCGGGTGAACACAGTTTCAATCCGATCTGATACTATATCGATCGATACTCTCATAGAGTCATCGATCGACGGCAACATATATCAATCGACACTGCGATAGAAAAATCGATCGATACCGTCGGCAATCAGATCAATGGATGAGTCTAATAGCGACAGCTATAGATTCATCTAAGGATTGAAGTTCTCATATATTTGCAAGCAATACGTTAAGACATCCATAGATTTCTAATCCTGATTTTCTGAATAGTAACCTTGAATTTAACTACTGTCTTTTATTGTTTTCAAACTCAAAACCTATTTTCCTTAGCAACTTACCATTGCTACCTATTTTTATTTATTGTCTTAAACCTTTTCAACCTAGCTTAATCACTTAGGATTATATCTTTTGTGACTCTAATTCCTTGTGGATTCGATCCATAAGTACTACGATTGAACCTCTTATTTTAGAGAGTAAATCACTCCTTAGGGTTAAACATTTGAGTGATATCAAATTAGGCGCCGTTCCCGGGGAACTAAGATCACTATTAGATTTAATCTGATTCAGTCTAGGTTATTTGTTACATTTTATATTTTTTCATCTTTTGACACAAATTTTTTCTTTTTCTTTTTGTCTCTTTCAGGTACATGCCCAGCAGTACTAGAAGCAACAAGGACAAGCAACTCTTGTACTCAGAAGATCCCAACAATCTGGAGCGTAGCATCCGCAAAGACATACGCTCCACATCGATCGATACCAACACCTCTATATCGACCGATACGCGCTTTCCACCAACGATCAACAACTGTTCGTCGACTGATCCCTTCACCATCCCATCGATCGACATCAACAACCGTTCGTTGACCGCCACCAACACCACCTCATCGATCGACATCAACAACCGTTCGTCGACCGATACCCTTCACTTGACATCAATCGATACACCTCACCTTACATCGATCGATACTAACCGGCGAGACATGGTAGTGCCTATGATTCTCATACCCGATGAGAATAGAGACCTGCGTGATCAAGATGGTCACCTGCGAAATGCAGCAGGTCAGAAGCTGAATGATCAGAAGGAGATCATTACTGAAGAAGAGACTGCACCCACAAGCATCATTCAACCTGTAGAAGAGACCAGAACTTTGGCTGATTACAACCGTCCGGATCAGTTCTATTCAAACCGATCAGCCATCCTCCCTCCTGCTATTCAGAGAGGAGATTTTGATCTCAAGCCGCAGTACTACACACTTGTCGGACAAATCCCTTTTTGTGGTTTGCCCCATGAGCATCCTATGGACCATCTGGAGAGGTTCGAGGATCTTGTCACATTGGTCAAAGCAAAAGGAGTCCCTCAAGACTATCTTTTCTGCAAGCTTTTCAAGTACTCTCTATCTGGAGAAGCTTTGCAGTGGCTGAGACAACTACCACCAGGTTCCCTTACCACCTGGAGAGACATCAAGCATGCCTTCCTGCGTAATTTCTTTGATGATTCACGCGCTGAAGACTGGAGGAAGAAAATTGCTACATTCACCCAAGCCCCTGAAGAGTCATTCAAGGATACTTGGAACAGATTCAAGTCATACCAGCGAGACTACCCACACCACGGATTCAACAAAGTGCAACTGCTCTGCACTTTCTACAGAGGCATCAGCCCAGATTTCAAGAGAGCCCTTGATACAGCTAGTGATGGCAACTTCACCACCAGGAATCCTCGCTATCAAGCTAATTGATAACTTGGCTTCCAGCAACAGCACAAGAAACTCTATGCCGCAGACTACATCATCCCTTGGGAAGGAGTACATCAATGAAGTTCAAGTACAGCTAGACAACATTCAGAAGCTCCTAAACAAGCAGATCTGTTCACTGGAAGATTCAGACATTGTTGAAGAAGATGTCAACTGGATTAGTGGAGCCAGTTTTCAAAGATCTGGTAACCAAGGAGGATACAGAAACTTCACAGGCCAGAGAAGCAACTTCAACCAGAGTTCCCAGAAGCCCAACACCTTCAGCAGCAGCAACCCCAACAGAAGCTATGGAAGTACCTTCTACTCAAATCCACACCCACCCACCCAAGATACTAAACTGGAGGAATTGATAGACAAGATACTTGAGAGTCACCAGAAGCTCGAGGTAAACTTCAATGGAAAGATCGATTCTGTCTACACCACCTTCACCACGAAAATAGATGCCCTCAGCACCCATGTGAAGAAGCTAGAGACCCAGGTGTTTCAGACAGGAGAAGCACTTAAGAAGCAGGAGTTTACCCACACCCAGAACATCAATGCCCTCCTAGACGATGACTTTTGGCAAGAGGTAATAGAAGAAATTCAGAGATCTGATTATGAGAGTGAAAGAGAGTTCTCCTACGACTACTATCGATCAATATCACCAGCTCAACATCGATCAATATCGCCTTTAGTTCGTCGATCGATAGACTTTGACGACTGTCGATCGATGGACTCAGACGAAAACCCTCGCGAGTGCAATTCAGTCAAGATTATGTCTCACGTCGAATTCACCGCACGTCACCCACATCCACCCGCACCTGTCATCGATCGACATAATGAGCCCATCATCGACCGACACCAAGACCCTGGCATCGACCGACACACTCCAGCCAGTGTCGATCGATACACAGTACCCCAACGCCGAGTGCAGCTTCCTAAGATCGACAGTGCACGTCTTGACGCTTTCCGCGAGAAATATTACACCACCAGAAACCCTACATCAGGCCTAAAAGAGAGACCCACAGATATTTTTGAGTCCATGGAGATAAAAATGGAAAATCAGGGGAGAGTTCTCAGAAAAAGGAAAGAGAAGATACCTGAACCCTATAAAAGAGAAGCTAATGAGAAGGGGTTGTCAAGCTTCCGAAAAAGAGTCCTCAGAATACCTAAAGAGAAACCTTTTGAAGAAGCCTACTTTTCACACAGATTGTGGATGTTCTTTAGAGAAACCAAGGAGACTGAAGAAGACATAAGGAGGATGTTTAACCAAGTCAGAGATAACCTCAAGCAGAAGATAACATTGGAGAAGAAGAGTGACCCAGGGAAGTTCACAATACCTTGTTCCATCAGAGGTGTTGAGTTCCCACGTGCCCTCTGTGACACAGGATCTGGAGTTAGCATCTTACCCAAGCTTATGGCAGATCATCTAGGTCTGAAGAAACTTTCATCTTTTTGGATTGTTCTCAACAGAGCTGTGGAGGCATCGTTCGCAACCTTGAGGTACAGATTGGAGAAACCCTAATTCCTACAGACTTCCATGTCCTCTCCAACAAGCTCAACTTCAAGACTTCTCTACTACTTGGAAGAGCCTTCTTAGCCACAGTTGGAGCTGTTTGTGACCTACAAACCAACAAGCTCTGCCTAACCCTTATCAACCCTTCCATCCACTACAACCCTGTTCCAGTNCAGACTTCCATGTCCTCTCCAACAAGCTCAACTTCAAGACTTCTCTACTACTTGGAAGAGCCTTCTTAGCCACAGTTGGAGCTGTTTGTGACCTACAAACCAACAAGCTCTGCCTAACCCTTATCAACCCTTCCATCCACTACAACCCTGTTCCAGTCATCAAGCTTCCAAGGCCAACAAGCTCAACACTCGTAGCCACCTGCTTCTGTCCCACGAGTATGATTCTATGGAAGAGTATGAAACCGAAGAAGCAAAATCGACTGATGACACCACCTCTCCATCGCCTGATACCTTTGCAGCACCATCGACCGACAGCACTACCTGGTCATCGCTCGATGGAGTATTCCGACGGATCGAAGACGAGTTCCCAGACGCCGATTTCAGCGCAGATGAGTGGGAACACGATCACTACTTGCCCGAGCTAGATAGTATCACTACTCAGGAGGAGTATGATGATGATTATGAGGAGGAACAAGCCACAAAGTATCGATTTCTTCGAGAAGATGCAGAGCACCCTCCCCACCCGACCTTCCTCTTCCGCCCATTGACCGATGCAGACCCTACGCCATCGATCGATATGCCTCCACCCAGATCGCTCAAACGACGTTTCGAATCAACGAGCGATGAACCTTACTGCAGACCAGTCTATGTCCCGCATGAGCCACACCACAGAGATTACTCGATTGGAAGCTGGGCCAGTACTTATCACGAAAGTTTTGTAGTAGATACAACACCACTACCACCCGCGATCCAACCTGCAGATCCAGTATCGATCGACATGGAGTCTAAGATGTCGACCGACATGATCCACAAACAATCGACCGATACAGAGCACTCTCCATCGCTTGATATCAATCTTCAACCACCAACTGATCCTACCACAACACCATCCGAGGTACAAACACTTAAATTTGATTTAAATTCACTAATACTGGATGAGTTTTGTATTTTCAGGGATTCAGATGGTCATGCACGAGCTATAGATGGGAGAATCATTCCAATCTCCACAGAAGATGTTGCAGACATACTCCAGATGGCTTATGGACCAGTAACTCCCTCTACACAACCACCTCGCTACCCACACGATCCGCATCAGTTTCAACGGCCATCGACCGATACATGGAGACGTGCATCGATCGATATACAACGCGAATTTGGGAAGAGAGCTTTCAACAACGGAGTTCGTTGTTTCTTTTGGGAAAAGAAAGATGAATATGGAGTCTACAGAGATGAATCTGGCCATACAAGAGCAATAAACGGAGACATCATACATGTTACCAAAGAAGACATGCGAAACCTGCTGAAGAGAGCCTCATTATTTGGACGCTCTCGTTTCTGTCTACCAGAGTTTGCTGAAGCCTATGCTAAAGGAGTTCCTGATTGCAAGATCTTCACACAAGCCGAATTCACACACATGCTAAGTGCAAGAACCGGAGATCACAACTTGGAGATAGCAGCCATGCAATATGAACATGAGAAAGAACTATCAAGACTTCGCGGTGAACTACTCTGGAATACCACCAGCCCTAACTTAGTACGATATGAAAAAGAAGCCCTAGAAGAAGAAGTCAACACCTTGCGCACACAACTGAAATCTCAGACATAGGCATCGACCGATACAGAACCCCTTGCGTCGATCGATAAACCCGTCCATAACCCGATCGAGCACCACTTCCAGAAGCTATCAATCGATGACAACCACAGTCCATCGATCGATACCTGTGCTCCAGAATTCTGTACCAGGGAAGAACTTGAAGAAACCACAGCCCAAATCTACAAATCTATTGAGTTTTGTGGAGACGAAGATTACAGACTACTGGACGAATATTGGTTTCCCCTACACAGTGATTTCAAAGGACTACAATGCACAATGGAAGATATGCAGAAGGAGGTTGAAGATATTCAAAGACAACTCGCCAGCCGACCTGACCCATCACCATCAATCGATGAAGCAAACAATGCATCGACCGATATACAACCTCCAGAATCGACCGACGATCCAACACACCACGATACCATGCAGCGCATACAGAACACATCTACAGCATGCTTGGAAACCATCAGTACAGCCTTGCCAGCTTAGAAGAATTGTTGGGAAGGATCCAATGCGACATTTATGGTTTGAAGACTAGTATGACCAGAAGTGAGAAGGCCACAAGAAGCTTTCTAACCTCTTGGTTTGAAGAAACACAAGAAAAGGAGGACACTTGTTTCCCAACAAGTACCTGCAACCCACCTCACTAGCCACCATAATTCCATAGTCAAGCTAACTGACTTTAACCAAGCGCTGAGTGGGAGGCAACCCATTGTTAGGTATTTTACTTATCTATTTTATTTTATTTTTACTGATTAGTTTCGTTTTTATTTGTTTTTAGGATGATAGACACATGATCAATACCTATCGACCGATACGAACCAGTCGATATCGCTCGACACAGACCTACACGCATCGATCGACGATGGCGACTCACCATCGATCGATATCCAAATCGGTCAGGTATATCGTTCACCATTTTGATATCAGTTTACACATTTAATTTTTCATATGCTCTTACTCTGACTGATGATACACTGAGGACAGTGTATGATTTAAGTCTGGGGGGAGTTGATTACTGATGCTACTTTACCTCTTTTGATCTTATTTATAAATTTTTCGAAAATTGGTTTTATTGAGTCAAGAAAGGGAAAAATTTTCAAAGTCTTACTTTTTATCTTACCACTCTTTAGCACCATTCTTAGATTTGTTGATTGCAGAAAGTACTATAGATGCTAAAGTGGATCACCGATCACCTACGTCAACACTTTCATGATTGTCTGGATGAACCAAAGCTGATTTCCAACCTAACTTGACATCTATTGCTTGTCTTGGGGTTTGGTATACAAGGGATCGGAATCCTCCTGCAAGTCTGGAAGGTAAAAGTCTCAAAAATTTTGGTTTCCGTCTTTCCTTCCTTCGGCATCCCCAGAGAATAAAAGACTGATGTGATTTCCTGAGAGCCAGAGAGAGAGGTACATTACCTACGACCCCACTATTCTAAATCAAAGGAATGATCACAGCGAGGGAGAGGTACATTACCTATGACCCCACTATTCGCTTACACTTTGTCAAGAAAGATCAATAAGATGAACATTAACTGTTCACTGGGATTGATATAAAAAAAAAGAGAGAAAAGAGAAAGAAAGAGTTGGGAGTCAGAGAAGGGGGATAAAGAAAGAAAGGGAACCAGGATGAGAATGCCTGAAACTTGTTTGAGTTGAATCCAAGTGTTCCTTGATCGATACTCCCAAGGTAAAGCCTACACCTTTATTTTTATGCATAAATGAAATCAGTAGACAGACAAGGAATGTTTAAGTTGATTGACTAGATGTATTTGGTTGCTAAGCTAGGATATGGTATGATATAATTCTGTAGTTGATTGAAATGATATGTGGTTTGCAACAAAGTAAGAGGTGATGATTTTTAAGTTGAGATTTTGATTGAGTCCCTGCTGTTTTTAAACTTCTTTCAAAGACTAACTTAAGGTTTGCTTGAGGACAATAAGCTACAAAAAGTAGAAAGATCAATAAGATGAACATTAGTTGTTCATTGGGATTGATACAAAATAAAAAGAAATTTGGGATTCAGAGAAGGGAGATAAAGAGAGAAAAGGAACCAGAATGAGAATGCATGAAACTTGTTTGAGTTGAATCCAAGTGTTCTTTGATCGATACTCTGATATACCATGATTTTTACCCCTTTTTTGTCATGATTTCTATATGTTTTTATTATTATTATCTATGTTTTGGAGTCTATTAGGTATGTTTTCAGGTTCAGGAGCATTTTGTCGTAAAGTGATGATTTAGGTGCCTTATGGAGCTTAAAGGAGAGTTTTACAAGTTGACTATGAAGATCCGACATTGAGAGACACATATCGATCGATACACACCTTGTGTAATCGATCGATGACGATTCCGTAGAAGTTGAAGTCAAGATACTCCATCGATCGATGTACGCAATGTACCATCGATCGATACAGAGCGTGATGAGCAAGATTTACTTGGCCGACTTGAAGCCCAAGTTCTCACCAAACTACAAGATTGTCCCTGGCGAGTTTTTAACATAATTGTACTCCATATTTATAGTTATGCCTATGAGCCCTAGAAAGACATCAAGATATTTTCAGAAAGTTTTGATCTAAGTTTTTATATTCTATTTAGCAATAAAAGTATTTTCTTTTCATCTTATTCTTTTGCTATGAATCTCTTGGCTATGTCTGAGTAGATTCATTTTTTAGATTTGGGGTTCAAATAGTTATGAGGGATTAGCCCCAACTATGGATTGTTGAGTTGTTATATTCATTATCCAAATGAACCCTAATGCTTACTCTAGATTTGCTACCTAGAGTTATGATTATGGAGTGACTAATCTGATAGTCATTTTCCTGAAATCATTTGGCTAAGCCCAGACTCTATTTAGGCACGATGCGACAGCCGGTCTGATAGAAATTCTCGGGTGAAGACAGTTTCAATCCGATCTGATACTATATCGATCTATACTCTCATAGAGTTATCGATCGACGGCAACATATATCGATCAACACTGCAATAGCAACATCGATCGATACCTTCGGCAATCAGATCAATGGATGAGTCTAATAGCGACTGCTATAGATTCATCTAAGGATTGAAGTTTTCATATATTTGCAAGCAATTCGTTAAGACATCCATAGATTCATAATCCTGATTTTCTGAGTAGTAACCTTGAATCTAACTACTGTCTTTTATTGTTTTCAAACCCAAAACCTATTTTCCTTAGCAACTTACCATTTCTACCTATTTTTATTTATTGTTTTAAAACCTTTCAACCTAGCTTAATCACTTAGGATTATATCTTTAGTGACTCTAGTTCCTTGTGGATTCAATCCCTAAGTACTACTATTGAACCTCTTATTTGAGAGAGTAAATCACTCCTTAGGGTTAAACATTTGAGTGATATCATACTCCCAAGGTAAAGCCTACACCTTTATTTTATGCATAAATGAGATTGGCAGAGGGGATGGACAAACAAGATCATTGAGTTGTTGGCTAGTTGAATTTGGTGGCTAAACTAGGATATGGTATAATGTACTTCTGAGACTGATAGATATTTGAAGTGAATTGCAATAAGTAAAGAGGTGATGGTTCTAAGTTTTGAATTATAGGAGCTTCCGCCTTTCAAACCTTTTCTAGACCAATGTTCTATTATTTGCTTGAAGACAAGCAAAAGGATAATGTGGGAGTCGATTTCACCCTACTGTCAAATAAATCGTAAATAAAGAAACTTCGGGAAAAACCCTAAGTTTCCAGAGGAACCGGCTATCTGCGAGAACCGCACAACGAAAATAAGAAAACGATAACTTAGAATTAAAATGAGAATAAACGAAAATAGAGAGCAAAGAGGTTCTTATTCCGAATCTGCGTTGAACTGGTTACAAAAAGAGTAGCCGAAAACGTAAGAACCTAGAAAACCCTAATT
>CAKOAT010225821.1:4379-42965 GCA_932364175.1 Eruca vesicaria subsp. sativa | reverse complement strand
GCATTCTCTTTAATCTGAACCCAAATCAACTTGTTACTTGCTTGTTTTATTTTCTTAAAAAAAACCCCATATTGTTTTAGCTTAATATTGATCCTATAAAAATAAAGTGTAATAATTGGTCTCTGTGGATTCGATCCTCAAGTACTACATCGAACCTCTTATTTGAGAGAGTAGCTTGAAGGTTAATTTGAGCATATCATTTGACTAGGAGAAGTCGTACTCCCCCTGGTTGAGTAGTGGGGAGAAGCCAGTCATCCATCAAGTTGCTTTGTATGATCAGAGGCGTGACATACGCGGCATTGTCGATACCTGGAAATTGATCTTCGAAGAAGACAACATCACGGCTCTCAGAGAGTTCATTGGTTTCCAAATCATATAACCGCCATTCCTTCTTGCGAAAAGGGTATCCCACAATGATGCATCAATGACTCCGTTCCCCAAATTTGTCCTTATCTCGGGATCTCTGATGTGCATAAGCCAGACACCCAAACACACGAAGTACACTGTAGACAGGAGCAGTGCCGTGTAGAAGCTCATACGGTGTTTTCCCGTCAAGAACTTGGGAGTGTTCGATTAATCATATGAGCTGCGGCAAGAATACTTTATCCAAAAAAAACAGGTAGCTTTGACTGAAACAGACACGCCGTGCTTCGTTAAGGATATGACGATGCTTCCGTTCTACTCTACCATTTTGTTGAGGCGTATCAACAAAGTCTGATGCATGATTCTATTATTCTGAAAATATTTCTTGAGAACCATAAATTATGTTCCATTGTCCAATCTCACCGTTTGAACTTAATGACCAAATTGTCAAACACTCATGGCGCAAAAATTCTGTAGAAGGCGGCGACTTCCGAGTTTTCTAACATTAAAAACGTCCAAACTGCTCGAGAAAAATCAACGAGAATGGTAAGAAATTAAAGTGCGCCACATGATGCTGGTGTTCGATATGGACCCCAAACATCACAATGAATTAAAGCAAAAGGTCGAGAAGCTTTATTAATGCTATCAGGAAAAATCTTTAGAGTTTGTTTAGCTCAAAAACAAATGTCACACTTGGTAGAATCAGAAAAATCTAGTTTAATAGAATCAAACACTGGTAGAGTAGATAAAACTTTGTAGGAATGATATCCAAGACGACGGTGCCACAGAACTGAAGCGGAAGGAGACAACTTTGTAGCTCCATGGACCCGTGCAACTTTGACACCCGTAAAATAGTAGACCCCCTCATGTTCTTCACCTGCTCCAATCAGAGTCCTCGAAAAACGGTCATGTAAAACACACAAAGTATCAGTGAAAATTGCTATACACCCTGTTTCCTTAAGTAATTTAGAAACCAGAATAAGGGTGCAATCAAAATCCAGAACAAAGAGAACTCCATGCAGAGAATAATCTTTGCTTAGCACCAATGTGCCATGTCTAGTTGCCTGAGAAACTCGTCCATTCGGAAAAGTAACTGAGGAGGTATTGATGTCAGAAACATCTTGTAATAAAGCCAAGTAACCCGTCATATGGTGAGAAGCACCCGTATCAATAATAACATCAGTAAGAGTTGTTTTACCAGACAACCGTTCTGAAGATAGGTTGCTTTTTTGATTCTGAATAAGTGTTATCAACGACGCAAGTTGATCAGATTTGATTTGAGGAGTTGTTTGTGCAGCATTCACATGTCCTCGTCCGTGACCTCGGCCTCCATTAGAACGACCGCCACGTCCACCACGGTAGCTAGAATTGTTTTGACGTTGTTGATCTTGATACCATTCCGGAAAGCCATGGACAAGAAGGCACTCTGAAAGGTCATGACCTTGTCGACCACAATGTGTGCATGATCGAGCTGGATCTCGAGAACGCGGTAGAGCTATGTCAGCGGATGTTGTTGTAGAAGAATTAGGGATGTCGGTTTTGACAGAGAACCCCAGAGCATATGAACGTTGTTCCTTAACACGTGTTGCGACCATATTATGTTCCTCTCGGATGAATCGAGAATAAACAACATTGAGTTCTGGTAATGGATCTTCATCCATGATCCGAGACCTAATAGATAGATATGGGGAGTCATCAAGACCAAAGAGAAACTTATGAACCTTGGCATCCTCCTTTTCCTTCTCAATATCAACGGCAGCCGCGCATGTGCAGGTGCGTGTTGTTTTGAGATTCTGAAGCTCTTCCCAAAGTTTGGTAAGTCTTCCGTAATACTTAAGAACCGATTGCCCGTCTTGTTTGCAATTAGTGATAGCATCATGTAGTTGATGGATACGAGTCCCATTCTTGACCGAGAAGCGAAACTTCAGATTCTCCCATAGCTTATGTGCATCAGGTACATGTGTAACCGTTGAGCGAATCTTTGGATCAATCGACGTGCAGATCCAACCAACAATCATCGAGTTTGCAGCCAGCCAACGGCTTAGGTCAGGATGATCATCAGCTGGTTTAGTAATGATGCCATCGATGAATCCAATTTTCTGTTTAGCTTGTAGAGAATTGGGAAGCTCTATCGACCACTCAGGATTTGTCTTGTTTAAGAAGAACGGACGTGATAAGAACACCTGGGTTATCAGATGGATGAAGATAATATGGCGAAGAAGATGGAGATGATTCCATCAAAGCTCTGGGAGTCGATGTAGCAGGGGTTATAGACATCGTAGAAAGTAGAAAGTAGAAAAAATAGGATGATCAAGGGTTTGTGTTGAACACGTAAAAGGTAGAAAAATTTGGTAAGATCTATGGCTCTGATACCATAAAATATCCTAAGCGGACTTGTGTATCTCATTCATTCACCTAGCGTATGTTTATATACCACATTAACTTGGAGAATAAGTTAAACCTACGCTAAGAATAGGAAAACTACTTAATCTAAGCCCCTTAGAAATAGGAAATTATTCTTATCTTATGAATTTGTTTTGCAATCTGTGGTGAAAATCTCAAAATAAACTTGAAACTTTGCAGTTGCTCAACTGATTTCTTCAAATCACCGGAGGGATCTCTATCTGTCTGAAATTGTCCTATGCAAGTGCCTATAGTTACATCATTCAAAAACATAAATCAGGAAAATGGTTTATATTAAAATGTTCTCAATTATATTGGGTAATGATGTAGCAACAATGATCTCGGGCATGACATCAGGAAGAGTGTGATATGTAAAAAATATCTCAGCAAAGAATACAATATTTTTTAGATTGTGTAGAGAGAGTTGAGATCAAGAGTTTGGAGTGTTTATTGTTAATGATGATGAGGCTGCAAGTGAGTAATCTGATCTGATACTGCCTCTAAATATATATATAAAATAGACTCACAAGTATGTACATAACAAAGAAATTGACGACTGAGAAATCTCATATGATAGGCTTAGCTGAAAATGGAAAACATGAATAAAAATAGGATTGAGCCAAAAGATATGTACATCATACTCTAGTTTTCTCCTATGACTGAACTAAAGTGTGTGTTGTTATTCCAAGGACCGAACAAAAAGAGTGAACAAAATTCAAATACATCTCTATATTATTTTATGCATGCTGCAAAGTGAAGGAATCAAAAGGTACGTTCATCACACTCTGTTTTCTCAAAAAAATGGATAGAAGCAATTGATTCTGTGGAACTAATTCTATGAGTGAGAGTATAGGTATTCAAAGAGTTTAAACATTTTTGCTATAGAAAAAGGAAAAAGGCATAGCTGGAACATTTGTGAACTCGTCTGCTACTAGTCTTCCTACCATTTGAAATATTTACAATATTGAAAGTAAAACCTTTTCATTTCACATATCTGACATCGGCTATATGCTTCTTTAAATATTAACTGTTTTGTACAACACACAGAATGAGATAATACTTTTGCAGTTTTGCTTCAGAAATATACAACTGCTGCTTATCCCCCCCCCCCCCCCCCCCCCCCCNACACACACAAGCCTTTCCTTTCTTTCTTACTTTCAAAGATTCCTAACAAGGCGTGTAAGTGAATGGCTGCTTATATTCCGCGTTACAAACTCTTGGGAACTCTTGGGAATATTCTAGTCACCAAAGCAATGCCACTCGGATCAAAGCAACAATGCTTAGATAAATTTCACATTATAAAGTCACAACAGAAAGAACAAACTGAATAGAGCGTAAGCATAACTAAATTGCTATTTTAATGATAGATTATAGGAAGTTTTGTCCAAGAGCAATTGTATAACAATCTCACAGATAATAAATATGAAAATAGATTTGATATTTGAATGGTGGTTATAAGAGAGAAAAGACAAGAAGACTGTAGCCTTAAAAAAAAAAAGAAGAAGACAAATCCAAACTAGTGTTCTTATTATCAGTTCCACTTTTGAGCAGCCAGGTCGATAATAGTGATTTCGTCGACATCCATGAGTTTGACGCGATTACGACGCATGTGGCGAGCAAGGCAAGCAGGGACACAAAATGATTCAGACCTTGAGAGGAAAATGCAGAGATCACCAATATCTTGAGTGTAAACAGCGTTACCTTGTTGTTCGTCTATCTTGAACACCATTAAAGCTTTTGTTTCCATTCTCTCTATACCGTAGATGGTCTTGGCAATTCTTTTGTACCACTTAACCATGAAAGTTTCACCGGTGGTTCTTGACTCCACCAAGTGTTCGCTTGTGTTGCAAGAATACAGAAGCTCCCGTTTGGCCTTGCTCAGCTCCGGAAGGTTTTGAAATTGAAGTCTCTGGAACTTTGGTTTTTTGCCGAGATTCCATGATCCAACAAGGTGTCCTCCAGATCCGATAATGCGAAACATGTCCTCTTTCTCCGAATACATGACATGGGAGGAAAAGAAACAAGGGTTTGAGATTCTGATGTGGATCCACTCGGCGTTGCTTTGAGCCGGTCCTTTACAAATGCTTAGTTGAGGTCCCAAGAACTTGACAGCCACAGCACAGTCCTCTTTCTCCGGAGAAGATGCGGACATTGCCACGTTGGTCGCCAATTGGGCTTGGCATAGATGCAGAGTTGCATGAGGAGGTAAAAAAATGGGTCTCACCTCTTTAGGAATCCTCCCCGGGTGTTCCCGGAGACGCACACCGCCGTCCACCAAAGACGTTATCCATCCATTGGATGTTCCTATCACTTCCGTTACCTCCATAAAATCACTAGAAAACTCGTGATCAAGAGCATCCATGTCACCATCCCTCCTGATCACGGCTCTTACCAGTTGTGGTCTACTAGGATCAGCGAGAATAATGGTTAAAGGAAGGTTTTGCGATGATTGCGGCGATGAAGCAGACGAAGAGTGATGAGGAGGAGAGCATCTTACCAACACTGGTCTCCGCAAGCATAATAGCTTGCAGGGAAGCTGGTTGAGAATCAGAGACATGAATAAAATTTTATCCTAATTGGTGTTGTTCATTGCTCACATTAATACAGATGAAATGACTTGCTCACCAAGTTTTCCATCTCCATATTAATTAGCCCTAATTCTCATTAACTTCACTTTTTCCATATACGTATTTTTCGACGGCAGACTTTTAAACATTTATTTATGACAATTGTTTTCTTTTTCTCTCTCAAACGTCTACCATCTTCTTGCAAACGTTGGAACCGTCGTTTATTGGTGTCAAAATCGGTCACGGCGGAATCAATGGGTAAAAGTCTCCGCAAAAGTAAAAATAAAAATACGTTTTATAAAACTCGAAAGATCGTTTTATAAAACTCGAGAAATCGTTTTATAAAACTCGAAGAATCGTTTTATAAAACTCGAAGAATCGTTTTATAAAACTCGAAGAATCGTTTTATAAAACTCGAAGAATCGTTTTATAAAACTCGAGAATCATTTTATAAAACTCGAAGAATCGTTTTATAAAACTCGAAGAATCGTTTTATAAAACTCAAGATCGTTTTATAAAACTCGAAGAATCGTTTTATAAAACTCGAGAAATCGTTTTATAAAACTCGAGGATCATTTTATAAAACTCGAGGATCGTTTTATAAAACTCGAGAATCGTTTTATAAAACTCGAGAATCGTTTTATAAAACTCGAAGAATCTTTTTATAAAACTCAAGGATCATTTTATAAAACTCGAGGATCATTTTATAAAACTCGAGGATCATTTTATAAAACTCGAGGATCATTTTATAAAACTCGAGGATCGTTTTATAAAACTCGAGAATCGTTTTATAAAACTCGAAGAATCGTTTTATAAAACTCGAAGAATCGTTTTATAAAACTCGAGGATCGTTTTATAAAACTCGAGGATCGTTTTATAAAACTCGAGGATCGTTTTATAAAACTCGAGGATCGTTTTATAAAACTCGAGAATCGTTTCATAAAACTCGAGAATCGTTTCATAAAACTCGAAGAATCGTTTCATAAAACTCGAGAATCATTTTATAAAACTCGAGAATCGTTTTATAAAACTCGAGAATCGTTTTATAAAACTCGAGGATCGTTTTATAAAACTCGAAGAATCGTTTTATAAAAACTCGAAGAATCGTTTTAGAAAATTCGAGAATCGTTTTACAAAACCGCGAAAAACCGAAACCGCCGTAAAACGCGAACTAGTCCCGTCCCGGCTAGATCGCCGTTGGGCGAACTAAGAGGTGCTGACTTTGCCCCACTGGTTGTTTTCGCCTAGTTCGCCATATGGCGACCTAGCCAAGCTGAACTAGCTCGCCGTACGTCGAGCCGACCATCCCGAGCCTCGATCTCCCACATCCTTGATCCAAGGCATACGTCATTCAATCGTATTCCGAATCACGGTCGAAATGTCTCCCGTTTCGTCTCGTTCCGTTCTATCTTTCGAGTTTTACGATAAAATCGTAAAACTTTGTTTTCTCGAAAAGAATTCGAGGAAAAATCGTATAAAACGGCAACGGTTAAACGAAACACCAAATATCGCCTAAACTATACGATTTATTCGAGATTTTTCGTAAAAATCGTACAAAACGCGATTTTAATAAAACTCCGAGTAAATCGTAGAAAACAGTAACGATTAATCGAAACATCGAACATTGCTTAGCTTTACGATTAACTCGAGAAACTTATCTAAAAACGGCATCGTATCAGGAAACGATCTCGTCTAAAGTCGTAAAACGGATTTATCGCAAAATGGCTCGGAAAGTCATAAAACGCGATAAAAGCCACTCGCGACTTTAAACGAAGTCCAACCCGAAGATACGACGACGTTTTGGCGATTTACCCGCAGAAAGAAGATAAATGTCAAACTTGAAGATAAATGTCAAGTTTGAGGATAAATAGAAGATTTCCGCGGGAAAAAAAAAAGATCGAGATAAATGGAAGATTCCCATTAAACTCGAATCTGGGTGGAATGGAAGGACTAAACCGCCTAGGAATGGAGTATATAAGCAAGAGGCATATGGCAGAAGCAAAGAGACGAAATTTCGGAGCTCTCATCTGAGAATTTTACAACTTTTCTAGACTTAGAATTTTCCGCACTTAGAAACTTAGGCTTTTTCTCGACAAGTTCGGTTTCTATGACTGGCGCTCAATCACTAGACGAACTCGCCCAGGCAGTTTGATCTCTTGTCCAGCTCAATAAACTGAACTACGTTCGACTTGATCCTCGAAAGGGGTACATAGGCAGCCTTTCATAAGGTTCAGTCCGAAATCAAGCAAACCTTTTTTCCTATCTTTTTCCGTCTTTCATTATCGTGCTGCGACTCGACTAGATCTAGGGTTTTATGTTTGTAACTCGCTTATGGCCCCTGCGGCCAAAGCCTTTGTAATGATCGCAACGCTCTTATGCGAATCGGAAATAAGATCGACTTTCTTTATAAATTCGTTTTATTGCGTTTTTCATGTTTTTCCGCATTTATTTGGTTACTTGCCGTTGGCTTTCGCAGAGATCCGGTTCCTCTGGGAAATTAGGGTTTTCCTAAGTTTCCTTATTTAACGGAAATCGACAAGTGTGAATCTCGGTTCCCACATCGTTTATTCAATGATAAGCAGTTCTCACTTGGATAAAGCAGCAAAACAGTCTCTGGTTTTCACGGTGAGAAAACATTCTAGAATCTATGTGATAGAGTGTCAATCAATCTCCATGGAACTCCATCTATGGAGTTTAAAGGTAATCTTAGCCTACCCGAGTTTCCCTTGTTGTGCCGGTTCATGTACAGTACGAGTTTTTCTTCTTACGAAAACGGACCGGATTATTTTTAATGACAAAAAGATGATTTAACTCCAAAAAGAAACCGGACCGGATTATATACGAAAACCCTAAATAATAACTCCAAGCCACCACCACTTTCTTGCTTTGAGAAATCACAATGACTATGATATCAGACCTTCCAGGAGATTTGGTAGAGGAGATACTCTGTCGCTCCCAGCCATATCTCTGAAACGTCTGCGATCTTCATGCAAATGTTGGAACCGTTTATTCAACTATATATAAGAAATTCTCAACAAAGCACTTGGATAAAGCAGCAAAACAGTCTCTGGTTTTCAAGGTGACACAATATTCTAGATTTTGTTTGATGAGTATCAGTCTCCATCTGTGGAGTTTACTTTACAGTTGAGCTTAGCCTACCCAATTTGCATTCAAATCAAGTCATAATGTATATAGCCTTTCACTGCCACGGGTTATTGTTATGTGCTATCAATAGCAACACTAAAATCGTGCTCTGGAACCCGTTTACTGGTGTAAGAACAGGTTAATCCAAACCATAAGTTCAACGAACAAATTTGCTCTCGCATCCTACAAGGAACCTAGATGTGGAACTAGTAGCTACAAAATATTGAGCTATAGTTATGAACATGAGTTTGAAATCTACGAGATTAATTCTAATACATGGAGAACTCTTGATGTCACTTCGAACTTTCAGTTATTGTATATTGATACCATCGTGTCTCTCAAGGGGAAGACGTATTGGTTTGCTTCAGATGAAAAACTAGGCATGTTCTTGGTCAGTTTTGACTATACAACAGAGAGATTTGAACGTTTGAGCCTTCCTTGTAAGTATCCTTTAGGTTTTTTCCAAGATGTAGCTCTATCCATTGTTGGAGAAGAGAAGTTTTCAGTGTTATTACAACCTAAAGAGAAGAGATATGGGTAACAAACAAGATTAATGGGACTGATAAAGAGGTTTCGTGGATAAAGTTCTTAGCAGTGAATTACCCTCGACGTGACTACTGGATTACTTCAAGTTGTTTTTTGGTGAACGAGGAGAAGAAAGTTGCCCTATGTTGCCAGAAATGTATGTTTGACCGCAATACCAATATCAAAGAGTTGGTATACATTGCTGGGGAGGATAATGAAGTCAAACTAATTGATTTTGGAGCAGTTATATTTGGATCATGTTGGCCAGTTCTTGATTATTTTCCAAGTCTGACTTATATCTAGCCAGGTGGAGGCTAAAGAAGAAGAAAGAGAGAGAGAGAGAGAGAGAGAGAGAGAGAGAGAGAGAGAGAGAGAGAGAGAGAGAGAGAGAGAGAGAGAGAGAGAGAGAGAGAGAGGTGACTGCTACATTTAGCCTTTTTGTGTGTGTGTTTTCTTAATCTATCTTGGTCATGTCCTTTGAGCTGACATTTCATTAACAAATGGTCTTGTACTTGGAATAATTAATTAATGAATCTTTATATTTGTTTTTTTGTTCAAACTTCAAACCAACTTTTATATATCTTAAGCTCCAATCATAGAGAAGTTGTTCACGTACAACAAACCAGCCACACTGACTGCATCAAAAGCTAAACAAGAATCATAAAGACAAAGACATAGGATAGATGAATACATAACACAAAAGAACTTATGATAGCAACAACAGAAGTGCTAAATGGTCGAATGAAGCGATAAGAAACATAGAACACACATGGTAAACTACGGTCTAGACAAGCTGTAACAATCGCATAGAAGGCAGCAAGAACTTTGGCAACAGAGCTGACCCACACCATCTTGATGAGCTTGAATACTGTAAGGAAATCCTCAACATCAAAGG
Source organism: Eruca vesicaria subsp. sativa (assembly GCA_932364175.1). NCBI lineage: Eukaryota > Viridiplantae > Streptophyta > Magnoliopsida > Brassicales > Brassicaceae > Eruca > Eruca vesicaria. The sequence goes on along the minus strand of CAKOAT010225821.1, from coordinate 33,068 downwards.
GATGTGAAGCTGTAAGAGACTCCACTTCCAGACAACCAAATCTGGAGTAACTGAGCCAAGATTGGCTTTTATGAATCATTCTCCTAACTTTTTAAGATGTATCTCTGAAAATTCAGTTAAGAATACCAGAATACAAAGAGATTCACTTCAAAATTCTAAACTGAATCTTTATATATTTCATTAAAATCATATTAAACTCTCCAACTCATGTAAAATCATCTTAAAACTTATTAAAAATAAAATTACTTCAAAACTCTAAATTGAATACACTTTTAGAAATTTCGATTAAAATAATAATTTTGTATGAATGTTAGTTTGAACTCAGAACCCAATCAACAATATCTCTAGAGTTCAGTTTTAAAATCCACTTCTCGTTGCTTTTGACTTGTTCCAGAGACTAGCATAGGCCCGCCGGTTCAGTTTCTTCGATTAGTTGCTCGATCTCACCGTAGTGAACCGAAAATAAATTTGGTTCGTTTAATTTTGGTTTCAAAAAATTTTACCAAAGGTTTTGGTTTTGCGGTTGATTTGCTAAAATTTTTGGTTTAAATTGAACTAGATCATAACCCGTCCGACTGGGTGAGTCTTTGTTTTTATGGTATATAAACATTTCAATAATTGCAATATAATTGTTCCAGTTTTACTAATTAATAGTATATTGTTTAAACATTGTAAGTCATTACTGTATTGTGTAATATCGGCGTCGGTGAAATATTATGACCCGTAAACATTATAGTAACAGTTTATAAAGTTCTTTTTAGCTAAATTTGGTGTAAAATTATATACACTAAACAATTTAGTCAAATTTTCAAGTTAATTTTTAATGAAAAATTGGGAGGCTAGTATATCACTGTTAGAAACTTATAACAATAGTCAATATAAATTATATAAATAAGATATATATTGTTCTTGATTTATTTTAAATACATTTAAAACACGAGTATATATATGTATATAAATTTTTCAAAAGTGAAGTAATATTAATGATAGAAAACTTAAAAACAAATAATAATGGTACTTTGGGCCGCAGTAATCTTTAGTATAATAAAAATAATCCATTAAATTTGTTTGTTATCCATGTTTAAAATTTTTCTATTCATGTTTCCAAACACTTCATTTTTGTACTTCAGCTTTAATAGTATAGATAAACTTATTTTTTAATCAGTTTTCAGTTATTTGGGTTAGTTCAATTCAGAATTTTGATTCAAATTGGTTCTGTTTGATAAATTCTTTTTTTAGAAAACCGAACTGAACTTTCTAACTGAACTAATTGAAAACCAAACTTTGCGGTTAGGTTCGGTTGGGGTGATAACCGCATGCCTGGAGTCACTGAGTCAACCCATAAGACGACGGATGAATGTTCAACGGGAAACCGGCCGGTTCAAAATATTTTTGGGTCACGGTATTTGACCCGAGTTTCCCTTGTTGTGCCGGTTCATGTACAGTACGAGTTTTTCTTCTTGCGAAAACCGGACCGGTTTAATGACAAAAGAAGATTTTTTGTCTCGTTAATTTTGCTATTAAACTATGAGAAACATTACATAGACGATATTATTATCGATAATTCTATCTGTCTTATGTGGATTTATGTCTGGTTTCATCATTAGACAACTGTGCTTCGACAACAAAAAAACGAAGATTTAACTCCAAAAAGAAACTAAAGAGTTTGGTTCTGGTACATATATATACGAAAACCCTAAATAATAAGTCCAAGCCACCGGCATTTTCTTGCTTTGAAATCACAATGACTATGATGTCGGACCTTCCAGGAGAATTGATAGAGGAGAGACTCTAAGGGTGATTGGTTAGAATATAATTGTAAAAAATTTATTGTAAAATTTTGTTTGTAAGATTTTTTGAAGTAATTGTAGAAAATGTACATATAGGAAATAAATGAGAAAATAATAAAAATGGAAAGATACTTTTACAGCAATATTTATTTTCTACAGCATATAAAATAGTGCTTTAGAAAACAAGAGTGCTATAACCATTTTTTAAGTCTTTTAGCTTTAAAATCAAGATAAATCATGATTGGTAATTTTTATGGTTGTAGATAGAAATTAAAGTTAAAGTCACTAGCTACATCCCAACCAATCACCCCCTCTGTCGTGTCCCAGCCATATTTCTGAAACGTCTACGATCTTCTTGAAAAAGTTGGAACCGTTTATTCAACGATAAGCGATTCACAAGTAAACACTTGGATAAAGCAGCAAAACAGTCTCTGGTTTTCACGGTGAAAGAATATTTTAGGATTTGTGTGATGAGTATCAATCTCCATGGAACTCCATCTATGGAGTTTAAAGGTAAGCTTAGGTTACTCAATTCGCATTCAAATCCAGTCAAAATAGTTATAGTCTTTCACTGCGACAGGTTATTGTTATGTATTACTATCAGTAACGACATAAGTAGAATCGTGCTTTGAAACCTGTGTACTGGTAAGACCAGGTGGATCCAACCAAGAAGTATAAAGAACACATACGCTCTCGGATCCTACAGAGAACCTAGATGTGGAACTAGTAACTACAAATATTGAGCTATAAAGTTGGTACTTCTGAACATGAATTTGCAATCTACGCGAATAAGTCTAATACATGGAGAACTCTTGATTTCACTTCGGAGTTCAATTTATTGTATACTGGTACCTGCGTGTCTTTCAAGCAAAAGACGTATTGGTTTGATTCGATAGAGAAGATGAACAACTCGGAATGTTCTTGGTTAGTTTTTGTTGTGTCGGATGTAAGAAGATACAGATTAACAAATGATAAAACAATGAAGAAAGACACACAGAGATTTAACGTGGTTTAATCCACGGGAAAAAAGAGTAATTTATTGATGGAATCAAGTTTTTCAGAGTACAATTCGTGTTACAGATTATGGTAAACACCCTAGAGTATGTATAAGAAAACATTTAAAAAAACTTTCCAATTTTCTCGGACTTTCCAATTTTCTCAGATTTGGCTGCATCGATCGACGCATAATATTTCCCATTGATCGATGATTCCTACCAGAGATCGCTCGATGCATGACAACTGTATCGATTCGATCTATGCCACTCGCAGATTCAAGGTATATTTCAACAAATCTTCACCTTGACTTGAATTCTCCATAATCAGATGTACCAGAATGTACTTCTTCGTCTTCGTGCTCAGAATACAGATGTACCAGACTCTATCTTTGCCTCAGAAGTTCCGTCGAACTCAGATGTCAGATGTCCCATCGGACCAGATGCTCCTCAGAGCCAGATGCCCTCACTTGGGCCAGATGCTCTCTTCGAGCCAGATGCCCCATAGGGTCAGATGCCCATCAGGGCCAGATTAACAGCTTGAGATATTCAGCAAATCAAGACAATGCTTGAACTTGCTGTGAGGAACCGGTTTAGTGAACATATCTATAGGATTATCAGTTGTTCCTACCTTCTTCACTTCAATCCTCTTCTCATCTCTCAGAAAATGGTATCTCACATCAGTATGCTTGGTTCTCTCATGATGAACCTGATCCTTGGCTAAACAGATAGCACTTAAGCTATCACAAAAAACAGTAGTCTGATCATGATGTAGACCAAGATCACTAACCAATCCTCTCAACTATATCGCCTCCTTAGTAGCTTCTGTCAATGCCATATATTCTGCCTCTGTAGTAGACAAAGTCACCGTCGACTGTAAAGTCGCCTTCCAACTCACAACAGAACCACCCAAAGCAAATACATAACCGGTCATAGACCTCCTGCTGTACACATCTCCTGTATAATCAGAATACCCAGTAACCAGTCTTGGATCTTTATCTCCATATACAAGACCAACATCAGATGTACCCTTAAGGTACCGGAAAATCCTCTTCACAGCCATCCAGTGCTCCTTGTGTGGTTGAACCATTAACCTGCTCACCACACTCACTGCATGTGCAAGATCTAGTCTTGTACAGACCATAGCATACATCAAGCTTCCTACAGCGCTAGCATAAGGAACTCTTGACATATAATCAATTTCCCCTTCAGACATTTCATCACTCATGGTAGGATGAAAATTTGTAGCACATGGAGTATCGATAGGCTTAGCATTAAGCATATCAAATCTTGTCAAAACCTTTTCAATGTAGGCCTTTTTTGACAAGAACAACTTCTTCTTCGCCCTATCCCTGAAGATCTCCATCCCAAGAATCTTCCTCGCAGCACCCAAATATTACATCTCAAACTCAGAACTCAGTAGCTCTTTCAGCTTCTGAATATCACACTTCTTCTTGGTTGCTATCAGCATGTCGTCTACATACAACACTAGATAGATATACGACCCATCCTCCACCTTGATCATGTAGACACAACAGTCATAAAGACTCATGTCTTAATCCAGCTTGATCATATAGCTGTCGAACCTCTTATACCACTGTCTAGGAGACTGCTTAAGCCCATACAGAGACTTCCTCAACTTGCACATGTGGTCTTCTTCACTGGGAACCAGAAACCCCTCAGGCTGAGTCATATAGATCTCCTCCTCCAGTTCTCCATGAAGAAAAGCAGTCTTCACATCAAGTTACTCCAACTCCAGATCCTGACGTGATACTATCGCTAATAGCAATCTGATAGAGGTGTGTCTGACCACAGGTGAGAAGATCTCATTGTAGTCCATGCCTTCTCTTTGACTGAAACCTCTAGCAACATCATTTTTAGCACACCAACAACAAAGAAAAATGTGAAAAAATGTCGGGTTCCGGGAATATTGTCGAGTTCCGGGAATATTGTCGAGTTCCGGAGGTGGATGTATATGCATAGAGATGCTAACGAGAGAGTGAGGAAAAAATATCTCGAAGGGCTGGAGAGATTTATACATCAAGCAGATTCGACACCGCTCGCCCAAGAAAGCGGTAAGATGTTATGTCCTTGTCGAAAATGCAACAACTCGAAAATGGCAAATCGTGAAAATGTTTGGAAGCATTTAATAAATAGAGGTTTCACTCCAAATTACTATATCTGGTTTCAACATGGAGAAGGTTATAATTATGAGAATAAAGCTAGTAGTAGTAATAGCAATTTGCAACAAGAACCGGTTGATCATCATATGCATAATGAACATAGTTACCATCAGGGAATCAGATGGTAGATCATGATAGGGTTCATGATATGGTAATTGATGCATTCGTAGCTCACGATGAAGATGAAGAACCTAACATAGATGCAAAAAAGTTTTATGAAATGTTAGATGCTGCAAATCAACCACTTTACAATGGTTGTAGAGAAAGTCTGTCTAAATTGTCGCTGGCAGCTAGAATGATGAATATTAAAACTGATCATAATCTACCTTAGAGTTGCATGAATGAATGGGCAGACTTGTTTAAAGAGTATTTGCCGGAAGACAATGTGTCTGCTGATTCTTATTATGAGATTCAGAAACTGGTTTATAGTCTTGGGTTGCCTTCGGAGATGATAGACGTTTTCATAGACAATTGCATGATCCACTGGGGAAATGATGAGAAGTTAGAAGAATATCGATTCCACAAGAAACCACGATTCAAGCCGCAAGGACGAGGACGTTATAGGGTACCGTACCAAAGGATGTGGTACCTACCAATTACATACAGATTGAAAAGATTGTACCAATCTGAGCAGACTGCTGGAGGGATGAGATGGCATACCGAGCATACTCAGACGGATGGTGAGATGGCTCATCCATCAGATGCAAGAGCCTGGAAACATTTTAACAAAGTACATCCGGAATTCGTTAGCAATAGCCGGAATGTGTATCTTGGATTATGCACAGATGGATTTAGTCCATTTGGAATGTCAGGGAGACAATATTCATTGTGGCCAGTCTTTCTTACGCCATACAACCTGCCACCGGAGATGTGCATGCAATGGGAGCTGCTATTCTTGACCATATTAATACCTGGTCCGAACCATCCGAAAATGTCTCTGGATGTTTTCCTACAACCATTGATAAAATAGTTGAAGGATTTGTGGTCAACAGGAGTGAGGACGTATGAATGCTCAACTAAGATGAATTTTACTATGCGAGCGATGCTTTTGTGGACCATAAGTGACTTTCCTACCTATGGGATGTTGTCTGGATGGACTACACATGGGAGATTAGCTTGTCCATATTGTAATGGAGCGACAGATGCGTTTCAACTGAAGAATGGTAGGAAGACAAGTTGGTTCGATTGTCACCATCGATTTCTTCTCATTGGCCATCCGTACCGAAGAAACAAGAAATTGTTTAGGCACAAAAGGGTTGTCAGAGACGCTCCTCCTCCATATCTAACTGGAGAACAAATTGAAGCGCAAATCGATTACTATGGAGCTTTGAAAACAGTTCCTTGTGGTGGTAACTGGCATGTCCCCGCTAATATGCCTGATTCTTACGGTGTTGAGCACAACTGGCATAAGAAGAGTATATTTTGGGAGTTGCCATATTGGAAGGATCTTCTTCTGCACCACAACCTCGATGTGATGCATATAGAGAAGAATTTCTTTGAGAACATCATGAATACAATATTGAATGTCACAAGGAAGACAAAAGACAACATAAAATCGAGGTTGGACTTGCCGGATATATGCTCAAGAGGTGAGTTACATATAAAAAGCAATGGATAAGTTCCCGTTCCGATATTCAGATTGTCTTCAGAAAAAAGACGGTGTTGTTCGATTGGGTGGCATCAGAAGTGAAGTTCCCCGATGGATATGTTTCAAATCTCTCCAGATGTGTTGAAAAGGGTCAAAAGTTCTCTGGGATGAAGAGTCATGATTGTCATGTCTTTATGCAACGACTACTTCCATTTGCATTTGCGGAGCTACTTCCAACAAATGTACATGAAGCACTTGCAGATACGTAGTATATTATAATGAATTAATTTTATAATGGTTTAGTTTGCAAAAATGAATAATGTGTTTTATTGTGTGTCGTGGAATATACAAGGTATCGGAGCATTTTTAAGGGATCTGAGCACACGCACTCTTAAAGAAGAAGTTGTGGAATAACTTCACGAGAACATTCCCATCTTATTGTGCAACTTGGAGAAGATATTTCCTCCAACATTTTTTGACGTCATGGAGCATCTAGCTGTCCACCTCCCATATGAGGCATTGATTCGTGGACCTGTACATTACGGATGGATGTATCAGTATGAGCGAGTCATGAAATATTTGAAGGGAAAAGCAAAAAACTTCGCAAAAGTTGAAGGTTCGCTGGAAGTTTGACGGAAGAAACTTCTCACTTCACATCGTACACTTTGGGTCAAAAGTAAGTACTCGGAAGAGAGCCCAAGAAGATATGATGATGGTGGTGTAGCGCCAACATATGCAGATCCTAGTGTTCCAGATATCTTTTGCTAGATTGGGCGAATCGTTGGGAAAACGAAAGAGATTTGGTGGTCGAGTGAAGAAGACGCTCATAGTGCACTCACCTATATTCTTCTCAATTGCGACCATCCATTAATTCGTGAATTTGAAAGGTAAACATATCCACTAGTTTGTTATTTTAATTTTCATTGATAGATTAACATAAATTGCACATCTTTACAGCGACTTTGTGATTCAAGTCGAAGAAGCTATCCCAGGTATTTCGACAAGTGAGTTAAATAGAAGGAAAGATCAACACTTTATTAAGTGGTTGAGAAAACATGTATTATTATTTAAATTTTTATGCATACAACTCTAGTCACTGTTAGTATATGATTCATTTCAACGTTCTCTTTATTTTTGCAGGTTGAATATGACGAATCCGGTGAAGATGCATGGTTTTACGAAGTAATTCAAGCGCCACTTGCGAAAGTCACCACAGCACAGATGTATTTCACACGAATACACTTTTCACACATATGAGTATGGTAGTCACCGGGCGAACAGTAGCTATGGAATATGTGTGAAAGGCGAGACAGATTTCTATGGGATCTTGCAGGAGATTTTTGAAGTGGAATTTCTAGGGTTATTGAACCTGAAATGTGTCCTCTTCAAGTGTGAATGGTTTGACTCTGTCTTCGACAGAGGTGTTCAGTTTAACAAATTCGGTGTAGTTGCTGTCAATGGTGGACGAAGGTATAGCAAAAAAAATTTTCTTGAATACATTATCTGTATGATTAATTAATGTCTACAACAAATTCGAGCTTTTCATTTTTGCAGATACAACAAATTCGAGCCTTTCATCTTAGCTTCATAAGCAGACCAAGTTAGGTTCCTTCCATACCCTCGGATGAGAGAATCAGGAATAAATTGGCTAGCCGTGATCAAAGTTACACCTCGTGGACGAATCATCATTGGCAAAGAACCACCATTGCAAGAAGACCAAATAAATGAAGTCGAACAACCAAAACAACAAATTGATGATGTCATTCTCATTGATCCGCATAATCATGAGTATGAAGATCCGATCGACGATACCACGGACGAAGTTGTTGAAGACGAGTTTAATGAAAATGATGATGATTCTAGTGATGACGAGAATGTCGATGTGATCGACCATGGATTTTACCCACTTTTAGCCATGGTCTATAGGTGTTTTTATATATATTTACTACGATATAGAGTCTTTTTAGAGTATTGATAGGTTCAGGTACGTTCTGGAGAAATATGGTGATTTTGGTGTCTTTTGGAGCCTTTTGAGTGCAGAGCTGCGCAGACGCGTCAGATGTTTAGATCTGGATGGAGACCTTCTCATGGTGAGATTGAGCTGATATATTTAACTAAGATAGATCTTTGTGTTAGCTTTCAAATGCCACCAGTCTCAGGTCAATCCAACGGTTAGATCAGAATTTATACTCGTTTTACTTAATAGTGGTTAGTCTGCCTCGCGAGAAGAAGCCGTCGAGAAGATAAATCTATGTCGATCGATGAGAGACACTTCACATCGATCGATATGAATGCCAGAATGGGGGCCGAGTATATTTCATTACCTACTGAAGCCCAGAAGATACCACAAAGTTACCAAAATACCCCTGACGACCAGAAACCCTATTATGTTATTCTAAGCCATTGTTGACGGCTATGCTTTCAATACACTTTTTTTTACTTCAAAATTGTTGTTAGAGAGTTGGAGAGAAGATCAAATCTTCTTCAGAGATTGATTGGAACTCCATTGGAATTATCTTTAATTTCTTATTCTATTATTATTTAGACTATGATTTGTGTTTCTTCTATCATGTCTGGTAGTTCATCTTGTTAGGTTTAGGGATTTCATGAGCTTAATGTCAAACTGAATATCAATTAGGATTGCTAGAATATCTATAGATCTCTACACCAGAGTGATTTGTGATACTAGGATCTGGAGTAATTAGGATATCATGAAAGTGTGACTGATTGCTTGAACCTAGAATCATAGGACAATTGAGATGCACTAAAGTGCAGTCAATTAACGGAACCCGAATCCTGCTGGATTAGATACTTAGGCGCATATGAGAGTTGGTCTAAGAATCTAGTTGAACATAATTGACTAGGTCGTTAAAGCTTGTCTGAGGTAATATCGATCGAAGCTCAGGCCATAGCATCGATCGATACTCATTTCTTGTTTGCATGCGAAAGCTGGAATAAAGACTTAGACATCTGATTAGTAATTGCATTGATAGATGGATTACTTACTTATTAAAACCGAGTTCTAGAATGAATCTATAAGCTATTAGCATCTTGAATTGTAGTTTTGAATCTCTTGATTGATAAATCCCTAGGTCTAGCTATTTCTCCTTATTGCTTACAAACTCAAACAATCAAACAACTACCTTGTTCACATTGCTTTTATTTACTGTTTTATAAACTGTTTACCTAGCTTAACTTTGATTTCTATAGTCTATTGTGTGCCCCTGCTCACTGTGGATTCGATCCCTAAGTACTACAATTTGACCTCTTTTGTTGAGAGTAAAATCACTCCTTAGGGTGATTTGAGTGATATCAAATTTGGCACCGTTGCCGGGGAGCAAGGATTCGCCATTAGACTTGATTAATAGGTTTAGTCTAGGTTTTATTTACTGTTATAGTTACTTACTGAAAAAAATTTCTTGTCTTTCAGGTACATACATGCCTATCAGTACCAGAAGCAGCAAGGAAGAATTACTTTTTGTCTCAGATCCTACAAGATTGGAGCGTTCGATCCGCAAAGAAAAACATTCCCTATCGATCGATAACAACACTAGTTCGTCGATCGATACTCGCCAACCACAGTCGACCGAGACACCATCTTCATCGACCGATACTCGCCCACCCACATCGACCGAAGCTACCTTTCTGTCGACCGACATTTCTCACCCAACATCGATAGATACTTCACCTCAAAGATCGATCGATACTGAGCAGCAAGACATGGTTGCAACGATATCCCTTGTACGAGATGAGAATGGAGACCTGCATGACCAGGAAGGTCATCTGTGTAATGCAGCAGGTCAGAAGATAGATGGAGAAGGAACTGCAATCCTTGAGCCATCTGCTACCACTAAGGATGCTAGAGTTTCTCGCAAGAGAACGCTAGCAGAATTGGTCAGGCCTGGAGAGTTATATACCAACATGTCTGCTACTCGAGTACCTCTGGAAGTCCCAAAATTTCAAGTACACCCCAAACACTTCATTCATGTGAGTGAGCACCCTTATTGCGGTCTGCCTCATGAAAATCCCCTGGACCATATTGAGACACTAGAAGACTATACATCTGGAATCCAGAAGAATGAAGCAACAAAAGACTACATCATCTGCAAGTTATTCAAATTTTCACTTTCTGGGGATGCTAAACGTTGGCTGAGGCGTCTACGACTAGGATCTCTCACTACATGGAATGATGTCAGGAATGCATTCATTAATGAATTCTTCAATGATGCAAGGGCTGAAGAGATAAGAGATAAGATTTGGACATTCTCTCAAGGACCTACAAAAACTTTCAGAAGCACTTGGGAGAGGTTTATGGGATACCAAAAAGATTGTCCACATCATGGTTTTACGGAGATTCAGTTATTAAAGAAGTTCTACAGAGGAGTTGATGTAAGATACGATGTTATGATGGATACTGCAAGCGAAGGAAACTTTGAGACAAGGACCATAGAGGAAGCTAAGAGGCTGATTGAGAACATGGTGTCTAGCAACAGTGTCAAAAATCTGGATATACATAGGGTACACCAGCTGCAAAGGATAGTGACAAGATTGTTATGGCTGAGATTGGTTCTGTACATGAAGTCTCATGGGTGCAACAAGCTACATACCAGGATGAGGATGAGATGGAATTTATGCTAGAGAAGCTCTTGAAAGAACAGCAAGAGATGAATGAGCATTTGAATCTGAAATTGGATTTTCTCTGCAAAGATTTGAATGGAAGATTAGAAACCTTAGATAGCCATGTTAAGATGCTACGCACCCAAGCTTATCATACTGCAGAAGCTGTGAAGCAAGAAGCTTTGGTCAAAAAGAAAGCTGTGGAAAGTGAGAGGCACCAGGTTGATGACATCCTAGATATTGGATTTGAGAAAATACTTGAGCAGGAGAAGCTGGAAGAAGATGCTTTTCAAGTCGAAAGCTCTATGTCTATAGGCAGCTCGTACTGGTGTCAACGACACCAACACCCGAGCATCGCTCGACATTATCACCTGAGTGTCGACCGACACAATCAGATATGCATCGATCGACACCACTTTTGGAATCAGATAAGTTTGTTCGAATTCAAAACCACTCCGACTTTGTCGCTCAACACCCACATCCTCCCACCCTACTTCGAGTTAAAACAGCTGCAGTCGATCGACAACAACAAGGGACCACCGATCGACAGGAGAAGCAGAACATCGATCGACATCCACCCATGCCATGTCGAGTTAGTTTACCAGATCTTGATGCACACCGCTTGAAGGCAACTCGAAACCCATCTCAGACTTCAGTTTTCTTCAACACAAGAGAGAAGATGAATGAGCAATCTGCAGAAGCACCAAAGCAAGGGAAATCAACCCTAGCTGAAACCTCTTTTGTTGAGAATGTCGATCGACGACATACACCAGGTATCGATCGACACCAATGGGACGGACACGAAACTGCCATAGAAAGTCAGGTAACGAAAGATGAGATTCCAATTGAGATGAGAGTGAAATCTAGGAAACCCTATATTCCCAAGCACCTCAGGAGAGAAGTTGATGGATTTCACAAGAGGGTGAAGAGGGTTCCGAAGGATATGTCTTTCGAGGAGACCTACTATAAGTACAGACTTGGTAATTTCTTCAGAGAAAGCAGAGAGACAGATAAGGACATTGAGTTGCTATTCAACAAGGTATGTCGTAAGCCTAATAGAACTCTGAAGAAGGAGCAAGATCCAGGGAAGTTCCTGATTCCATGTTGTATACATAACCATGAATTGCCAACCGCCCTCTGCGATACTGGATCTGCAGTCAGCATCATGGCAATAGACACTACTGAAGTAATAGAATTAAAGGTGGAACCTTCTAAAGATAGTTTCACTTTCACAGACAACTCCAGAGTTGATTCAGCAGGCATCATCAGGAATGTTAAAGTGGAGATAGGGGAATGCACTATTTCAGTGGACTTTCATGTCATGGAGATTAAACCAGGCACAAAAATTCGCTTCTCTTTGGGAGAGCCTTCATGGCTAGAGTGGGAGTAGTTTGTGATCCTAAGAAGAACAGGATGTGCCTGACTAATGTTTATGAAACTGTCTTCTATGATCCTTTGGAAAAGTAGACCGATGAGAAGTTTATTTTATGCATAGAGATGTTTGAAGATCCAGCACCTAAAGATGGTTCAAATCGCGAGTCAGCAAAACCAGAATCAACATCGATCGAGAATCACCATTCAGCATCGGTCGACAAGCAGCCTTCAGAATCGATCGACACGAAGCCTTCAGCATCGATCGACACCCTCTGTATTTCAGAACAGACTGAAACTGAAAAGTCTAAGTCCGAAGGAAGGACAAGGAGTAGGAAGAAGAAAAGAAAAGGAATGCAGATGCAGATTTCCTATCACTAGTTCCTTCAGAAGGTCAAGAGGGAAGTCTTGGTATAAAGTGCGCTGCAGAGGAAGTTCTGAACCTTTTGCCAAGGTTAGAGTGCTATTTGATCCAGAGCTGAGAGATAAAGGAGAAGTATCTTCCAGAGCTTTTACCAACTACATCAACAAAATGAGGAAGAGAGACACTGAGACTTGTTTTGGAGCAAGTTCACATCTTCACTCGGACTAAATCAGATCTCCAAAAGTCAAGCTAAATGACTATAACAAAGCGCTGAGTGGGAGGCAACCCACTATTAGGTAATTTCTTTTAATTTACTGATTCTAGTTTTAATTTCTTGCAGACTAAAAAAAAAGATCCAAAGAAGATGAGTTTGCCTAAGAATCGACGATGACTAGCTAGCATCGCTCGACAGAGTATCATAAGTATTGATCGCTACTTAACTGTGTTGATCGATACTCACATCAATGGTATACTCGCGAAAACTTGTTAAATATTGTCCTTATGATATATTGTCCCACCAATCTTAGGCTGTATAACATTGGTCACAGTGTTATTTAAGTCTGGGGGAGGTTCAACTAATATTATGTTTGAGTTAGATATTTAGAATAAAAACCTGAGTAGACGATTGCCTTGGATATTGACCGATTAGAGCATGTCGATATCGATCGACAGTACATCACCTGCAGCAACCGATGGTACCTTATATTCATCGATCGATACTTACACCATCGGTCAGGTATATCGTTCTTACTTGATACATGAAGTCCTTATGATTTAGTTTTTTCTCATCACTCCGGCTAAGTTACACTGCGGACAGTGTAATTTAAGTCTAGGGGGATGTTTTAATGTTATGTTTACTTCATGAATCTTATTAAAATGTTTTCAAAATTTTTATTGAGTCAAGAAGGGGATTATGAACTTATGATTTTTACATGATATCTAACCATTTTTTTAGCACCATTCTAGATTTACTTGTCACAGTGATATCACTCAAACTACCCTAATAAGTGAATTTACTCTCTCAAATAAGAGGTCCAATTGTAGTACTTAGGGATCGAATCCACGAGGAACTAAGAAACACAAAGGATAAAATCTTTAAGTGACTATGCTAGGTTGATTAAGATGAAAATATAAAATTGCAGAAGTGAGCAATGGTAAGTTGCTCAAGAGGATTGGTTTTGGGTTTTGAAACAATAAGAGAAAATAGTTAGATTCTAGGTTGCTTGGATTATAATGCTATAGATGTTTTAATGAGTTGCTTGCAAGATACTAAAGAACATCGATTCTTAGATAAATCTAATAGCTATCGCTATATAGACTCGTCCATTGATCTGATTACCGGCAATATCGATCGACGTTTGACAGCTTGTGTCGGTCGATATACAAGCCGTCGATCGATTACTCTATAGGAGTATCGGTCGATATAGCCTTAGATCTAATCGATATATGTTCACCAAGATCATAGACCGGCTCTCGCATCGTGCCTAGGGGATTTAGCTTATCAAGATGATTTCAGGATAATGATTTATTGAATTAAACCACTTCCAGGATCATACTCTAGTTAGCTACTCTAGAGTGAGAATTAGGGTTCATCATGAGAATGAGTATCACAACTCAACAGTCTATAGTTGGGGCTAATCACTCATAACTATTTGAACCCTAAATCTAACAAGTAAATCTACTCAGACATGGCTAAGTGATTTATGGCATCAAGGTAATAATAGAGATTCATTAGATTAGAAGATTGAACTCTTGGTTCTTTTGGAACAACAAATCTCTTTGTGTGTTTCTTCTAAATCTAGAATTTTATACCCTCTGATGGAAATGAGAATTGAGATGAAAAGAATACTTTTATTAAGAACAGATCAAAGGAACAAATACTTAGAAACTATATGAAAAAGTACTTAAAGCATTAAAACACCAAAAAGCATTATTTTGCCAAAACACATAGGCAAAGCTATAAATATTAGTTCCATTAGGTTAAAAACTCGTCAGGGGCATTCTTGTAATAAAGAGAGAACTTGGGCTTCAAGTCGGAATATTCTTTATGCTCTGTATCGATCGATGGTACATGGTGTACATCGATCGATATGTATCTCGAATCGTCATCTTCTAAGGAAGCTTCATCGATCGATTACACAAGATGTGTATCGATCGATATGTATCTCTGGATCGAATGATCTTCTAGTCATCTCGGGAAAACTCTCCTTTAAGCTCCATAAGGGCACCTAAGTCTTCACTTTACTCCAATATGCTCTTGAACCTGAAAACATACCTAATAGACTCCAAAACATATAATTATATAATAAAAACATAGTAATACCATGGGTAAAATTGGGTCAAAACCATGGTATATCAACTCCCCCAAACTTAACCTTTTGCTTGTCCTCAAGCAAACACAATAGGTAGTCTTTGAAAGAAGTTTAAAAACAGCAGAGACTCAATAAAATCTTTAGCTTAAAATCATAACTTCTACTTGTTGCAAACCACATCTTATATCTACTAACTACAGAAGTACACTATGCCATATCCTAGCTTAGCAACCGAGTTCATCTAGCCAATCAACTTAACAATCATGTCTGTCTATCCCCTCTACTGATTTCATTTAAGCATAAAAGTAAAAGTGCAGGCTTTACCTTGGGAATATCGATCAAAGAACACATGGATTCAACTCAAACAAGTTTCAGGCATTCTCATTCTGGTTTCTATTCTCTCTTTCTCCCTTCTCTGAATCCCATATATATATTTTTCTTCAATGCCAATGAACAACTAATATTCACCTTATTGATTTTCTACTTTTTGTAGCTTTTTTATGAGAAAGTGTAGGCGACTAATGGGGAACAAGTATCCTTCTTGTCTTGTGATTCTCCAAACCATGAAGTCAAAAAGCTTCTTGTGGCTTTCTCTCTTCTGGTCATACTAGCTTTCAATTCCTGGACCTCGTCTTGGATCCTTAGTAGCCACTCCTCAAGGTGTGCAATGCTGAGCTCATGTTCTCCAATCTTGCTGTAGGCGTGTTCTAGATCAATGCTCAGCTGCATGGTGTCGAGGTAGTGTGTTGGTTTCACTCGTGAAGTGGTAGTATCGACCGATACTGGTGGTTGTTCGTCGGTCGATGTCGTAGGATGGCTGTCGGTCGATGGACTGATGGGCACGTCGATCGATGCGGATGATGCAGCTTTGTCTGCGAGTTTCTTATGGATGTCAGCTATGTCCTTCTGAATGTTTTCTGTTGTGCACTGTAATCCTTGAACATCACTCTGTACCGGAAACCAATACTTGTCCAGTAGCGTGTATGCTTCATCTCTACAAGCCTCAATGGATTTGTAGATGTCGGCTGTGGTTTCTTCAAGTTCTTTCCTGGTACATAATTCTGGAGCACGGTTATCGATCGATGGACTAGGTTTGTTATCGATCGATAGCTGCTGTAGTTGATGCTCGATCGATTTATGGACGGGTGTGTCGATCGATGCAGAGGGGTATGTATCGGTCGATGCCTGTGTCTGAGACTTTAGTTGTGCGCGCAAGGTGTTGACTTCTTCTTGTAGGGCGTCTCGTTCCTTTCGTACTAAGTCATTGCTGGTGGTATTCCATAGCATATCACCTCGAAGTTTTGATAGGTCTTTCTCATGTTCATATCTCAGGCCTGCTATCTCCCAGGTATGTTCGCTGGTTCTTCCATCTAGCATGTAAGTGACTTCTTTCTGTGTGTAGAGCTTGCCATCTGGAACTCCTTTAGCATACTGATCAGCATACTCTGGTAGACAGAAACAAGAGCGCTCAAATAGTGAGGCTCTTTTTAGCAAGTTTCCCATGTCTTCTCTAGAAACATGTATGATGTCTCCATTAACTCCTCTTGCATATCCATTCTCATCTATGTATACTCCATATTCATCCTTCTTTTCCCAAAAGAAACGACATTCTCCGTTGTAGAAAGCTCTCTTCCCATATTCTTTGTGCGTATCGATCGATGCTAGTCTCCATGCATCGGTCGATGGCCATTTTCTTTGGTGCGGGTCGTTTTCGATGATAGGTCCATTGGCCATCTGAAGGATGTCAGCAACATCTTCAGTTGAGATTGGAATGATTCTCCCATCTATGGCTCTTGCTTGACCTTCTGAATCCCTGAAAATACCAAACTCATTCTGAATTAGTGAATTTAAATCAAATTTAGATGGTTGTACCTCGGATGGTGTTGTGGCAGGATCGGTTGGTGGTCTGAGATTGATATCGGTCAATGGAGAGTGCTCCATATCGATCGATGGATTAGCTTCTGGGTTGATCGGATGTGGTAGAGGTGATGTGTCTACTGCAACACTCTCGTGATAATCACTTGCCCAGCTTCCAATTGTGTAATCTCCGTCGTGTGTATCATCGTCATGTGGAAAGTAGAATGGTACACAGCAGGGGTTGTTGCATTGCTCCTCAAAACGTCTTTTGACTCCTCTGGATTGATTCATATCGATCGATAGAGGGTGAGCTCTGTCGGTCGATGCTTTGAAGATGAAGGTCGGAATAGGTGGTCTTTCTTCATCATCGCGGATGAATCTATACTCTGTAGCTCTTTCCTCTTCATAATCTTCATCATACTCCTCCTGAGTATTGATACTGGCCAGTTCTCGGTTGTAATAGTCGCTTTCCCATTCGTCTATGCTGAGATCGGCTTCTGGAAACTCGGCTTCGTAGTTCTAGAACTCCTTATCGATCGATGACCATGTGGTTCTGTCGGTCGATGGGTTGGCACTGGTATCGGGTGATGGTGAAGGCTTGTCATCGGTCGATACTGCTTCTTCGGTTTCATAGTCTTACATAGAATCATATTCGTGGGCACAGAAACAAGTTGCCACGACTTCTGTCTTTGCTGTCCTTGGAGGCTTGTAGACTTGGACTGGGTTGTAGTGGATGGTAGGGTCAACTAGGGTTAGGCAGAGCTTTTGGGAACTTAGGTCACAAACAGCTCCAACTGTTGCTAAGAAAGCCCTTCCAAGTAGTAGAGATGTCTTGAGCTTGAGCTTGATGTCCAGGACGTGGAAATCTGTGGGGATTAGGGTTTTGCCAATCTAAACCTCCAGATTTCGAACTATGCCTCCAGAGCTCTGCTGAGAACAATCCACAAAGATGAATGATTCTTCAGTAGGCTCAATCTTCAGACCTAGATGGTCTGCCATCATCTTGGGTAAGATGCTAACTCCAGATCCTGTGTCACAGAGGGCACGTGGGAATTCAATACCTATGATAGAGCAAGGTATTGTGAACTTCCCTGGATTGTTCTTTTTCTCCAAGGTGATCTTCTTCTCAATGCTATCTCTGACTTGGTGGAACATTCTCTTGATATCTTCTTCTGTTTCCTTAGACTCTCTGAAAAACATCCACAATCTGTGTGATAAGTAGGCTTCTTCAAAGGGTTTCTCCTTAGGGATTCTTAGAACTCTCTTTCTGTAGCTTGACAATTCCTTCTCATTAGCTCCTCTTTTATAGGGTTTAGGGATCTTTTCTTTCCTTTTTCTTAGGACTCTTCCATTATTCTCCTTTTTTATCTCCATGGGCTCAAAGATGTCTGTGGGTCTCTTAATGGTAGTGTTAGGAAGGCTGTTGGCGGTTTTAGATTGCTCCCGTAGCATATCAAGTCGTGCAACATCTATTTTAGGAAGTTGCAACCGGCGTTGAGGTACTGTGTATCGATCGATAGCTGGTGTATGTCGGTCGATACAGATTGCTTCATGTCGATCGACAGTGAGGTCTTCATGTCGGTCGATATCAGTAGGGTTGACTCGGAAAGGGACGGGTGGATGTGGGTGTCTTGCTGCGAAGGCTTCGTGTGACATTATCTTCACGGTATTTCACTCTTCGAAGTCCATCGATCGATACTCATCAAAGTCGATCGATCTCTTCACCAGAGGTGATATCGATCGATGTTGAGGAGATGATATCGATCGATATGAGTCAAAACCGGTTTCGGTTTCACTCTCATCGTCAGAATATTGCAGCTTCTTATGATCCACTACTTGCCAAAAATCATCATCCAGGAGGGCATTCACTTGGTGGTTAGCTAGAGCTTCCTGTTTCTTTAGTGCTTCTCCTGTCTGAACTACTTGAGTCTCCAATTTCTTCACATAAGTGCTTAAGGCATCAAGTTTGGTGTTGAGGTTGGTGTAGACAGAATCGATCTTTCCATTGAAATCCATCTGAAGTTTTTGCTGACTCTCAAGAACTCTGTCTAGCATCTCTTCCAGTTTACTTTCTTGGGTGGGTGGGGGTGGATTTGAGTAGAATGAGTTCCCATAACTCATGTTGTTGTTGTTGAGGTTGCTGCTGTAGTTAGGCTTCTGAGAATTCTGGTTGAAGTTGCTTTTCTGCCCTGGGAAGTTTCTGTATCCTCCTTGGTTACCAGATCTCTAAAATCCAGATCCACTGATCCAGTTTACATCTTCTTCTGTGTATTCTTCTTCAGCTACAGCCTCTGCATCCTCCACTTAGCAAATCTGTTTGTTGAGTAGTTTCTGAACGGTGTCCAGCTGTGCTTGTACTTCATTAATCTGCTCCTTCCCAAGAAATGATGTAGATTTTGTCTTCCCAATGTTCTTTGTACTGTTGCTTGAAGCCAAATTATCAATCAGCTTCACTGCGTCTTGTGGATTCCTAGTTGTGAAATTGCCTTCACTAGCTGTATCAAGAGCCATTTGATACTTCAGGGTGATGCCTCTGTAGAAAGTGCAGAGTAGTTGCACATTGTTGAATCCGTGGTGAGGGCAGTCTCGCTGATAGGATTTAAATCTGTTCCATGTATCCTTGAATGATTCTCCAGGTTCCTGGGTGAATGTAGCAATTTTTCTCCTCCATTCTTCAGCGCATGAGTCATCAAAGAAGTTACGCAAGAATGTGTTCTTGATGTCACTCCAGGTTGTGAGAGAACCTGGTGGTAATTGTCTCAGCCACTGCAAAGCTTCTCCAGCTAGAGAGTATTTGAAAAGCTTGCAGAGAAGATAGTCTTGAGGGACTCCATTGGCTTTTATGACAGTGATTAGATCCTCAAACCTCTCCAGATGGTCCATAGGATGCTCATGGGACAAACCACAAAAGGGGATTTGTCCTACAAGTGTGTAGTACTGCGGCTTGAGCTCAAAATCTCCTCTCTGGATAGCAGGAGGGTGGATGGCTGATCGGTTGGTATAGAACTGATCTGGACGGTTGTAGTCAGCCAAAGTTCTAGCTCTGTTAGCCTCTTCTGCAGGTTGGATGTTATCTGCAGGTGCAGTTTCTTGCTCAGGAATTATCTCTCTCTGAGCATTCAGCTTCTGACCTGCTGCATTACGCAGGTGACCATCTTGATCACGCAGGTCTCCATTCTCATTAGTCGTGAGAATAATAGTCGCTACCATGTCTCGCCGGTCAGTATCGATTGATATAGGATGATGAATATCGATCGATGTCAGATGAACGGTATCGGTCGACGAACGGTTGTTGATGTCGATCGATGAGAAAGTGCGAGTATCGGTCGACGAAGAAGGTGTCTCGGTCGACTGTGGTAAGCGAATATCGGTCGACGAACAGGTGTTGATGTCGATCGATGCGGAACGTAAGCTTTTGCGGATGCTACGTTCCAGGCAGTGGGGGTCTTCTGAGTACACAAGTTGAATGTTCTTGTTGCTCCTAGTACTGCTGGGAATGTACCTGAAAAGACAAGAAAAAAATTTTGTGTCAGAAGATGATTTAAATAGTAACAAGTAACCTAGACCTAATCAGATTAAATCTAATGGCGATCTTAGTTCCCCGGCAACGGCGCCAAATTTGATATCACTCAAACTACCCTAAAAAGTGAATTTACTCTCTCAAATAAGAGGTTCAATTGTAGTACTTAGGGATCGAATCTACGAGGAACTAAGGAACACAAAAGATAAAATCTTTAAGTGACTATGCTAGGTTGATTAAGATGAAAATATAAAATTGCAGAAGTGAGCAATGGTAAGTTGCTCAAGAGGATTGGTTTTGGGTTTTGAAACAATAAGAGAAAATAGTTAGATTCTAGGTTGCTATTCAGAAAGTCAGGATTATAATGATATAGATGTTTTAATGAGTTGCTTGCAAGATACTAAAGAACATCGATTCTTAGATAAATCTAATAGCTATCGCTATATAGACTCGTCCATTGATCTGATTGCCGGCAATATCGATTGACGTTTGACAGCTTGTGTCGGTCGATATACAAGCCGTCGATCGATTACTCTATAGGAGTATCGATCGATAAAGCCTTAGATCTAATCGATATATGTTCACCAAGATCATAGACCGGCTCTCGCATCGTGCCTAGGGGATATTAGCTTATCAAGATGATTTCAGGATAATGATTTATTGAATTAAACCGCTTCCAGGATCATACTCTAGTTAGCTACTCTAGAGTAAGCATTGGGGTTCATCATGAGAATGAGTATCACAACTCAACAGTCTATAGTTGGGGCTAATCCCTCATAACTATTTGAACCCTAAATCTAACAAGTAAATCTACTCAGACATGGCTAAGTGATTCATGGCATCAAGGTAATAATAGAGATTCATTGGATTAGAAGATTGAACTCTTGGTTCTTTGGAACAACAAATCTCTTTGTGTGTTTCTTCTAAATCTAGAATTCTATACCCTCTGATGGAAATGAGAATTGAGATGAAAAGAATACTTTTATTAAGAACAGATCAAAGGAACAAATACTTAGAAAGTATATGAAAAAGTATTTAAAGCATTAAAACACCAAAAAGCATTATTTTGCCAAAACACAGAGGCAAAGCTATAAATATTAGTTCCATTAGGTTAAAAACTCGTGAGGGGAATTCTTGTAATAATGAGAGAACTTGGGCTTCAAGTCGGAATATTCTTTATGCTCTGTATCGATCGATGGTACATGGTGTACATCGATCGATATGTATCTCGAATCGTCATCTTCTAAGGAAGCTTCATCGATCGATTACACAAGATGTGTATCGATCGATATGTATCTCTGGAATCGAATGATCTTCTAGTCATCTCGGGAAAACTCTCCTTTAAGCTCCATAAGGGCACCTAAGTCTTCACTTTACTCCAATATGCTCCTGAACCTGAAAACATACCTAATAGACTCCAAAACATATAATTATATAATAAAAAAATAGTAATACCATGGGTAAAAGTGGGTCAAAACCATGGTATATCACACAAATAGTACTAGAGATGCTAAAGTGGATCAACCTGTCAACCATACACACTTGCTTAGATTGTTTGAAGGAACCGAAACCGACCTCCAACGCTAAACCTGACACAAATCGCATGTCTTGGGGCTTGAGATACACTGGATTAGAATCCACCTTCAGGTCTGAAAGGTAGAAGTCTGTAAACTTTTGGTTTCCTTCTATTCTCTCTTCAGCATCTAGAAAATAAAAAGATTGAAATGATTTCCTGAGAGGCAGAGGGGTAGGTACATTACCGATGACTCCACTATTCTAATTCAAAGGAATGATCACACTTCGATGCAAGCGAGGGAGAGGAAAATTGCGTATGACCCCATTATTCGCCTACATCGTTGTCAAAAAAAAAAAATAATAAAACCAACAAGATGGTCAGGAAGGGTTGAGCACTCATCTCTGATTCATTGGGGTTGGGTTAATAAAAGATTCACAGAAGAGAGATGTAGGAAGAAACCAGAATATGACTACCTGTTACTCAGATACCTATTTGAGTAAGAATTTATACATCATGTGATCAATACTCCAAAGGTAAAGCCTACACATTTATTTTTGTGTTAAGAAATGAGGTTAGTTGAGGGGAATGTTAGACAATATTTGCTAAGTTGTTGGATAGTTGAATTTGGTTGCTAAGCTAGGATATTGCATAATGTACTTTTGTGATTAAGATTTCTTAGATGCGGATTGCAATATAATAAAGGTGATGATTTCAATGTTTAAAATCTGTGAGTCTTTGCTGTTTTCAAACTTCTTCCAAAGACTACCTATTGTGTTTGCTTGAGGACAAGCAAAAGGTTAAGTCTGGGGGAGTTGATCGACCATGGATTTTACCCACTTTTAGCCATGGTCTATAGGTGTTTTTATATATATTTACTACGATATAGAGTCTTTTTAGAGTATTTAGAGGTTCAGGTACGTTCTGGAGAAATATGGTGATTTTGGTGTCTTTTGGAGCCTTTTGAGTGCAGAGCTGCGCAGATGCGTCAGATGTTTAGATCTGGATGTAGACCTTCCCATGGTGCGATCGAGCTGATCTTTTGACACAACATAGAGCTTTGAATTATATTTCCAATGCCACCGGTCTCAGGTCAATCCAACTGTTAGATCAGAAGTTATACCCGTTTTACTGAAGAGTGGTCAGTCTGCCTCGCGAGAAGAAGTTGTCGAAAAGATAAATCTATGTTGATCGATGAGAGACACTTCACATCGATTGATATGAATGCCAGAATGTGGGCCGAGTATATTTCATTACCGACTGAAGCCCAGAAGATACCACAAAGTTACCAAAATACCCTTGACGACCAGAAATCCTATTTATGTTATTCAAAGCCATTGTTGACGGCTACGCTTTCAATACACTTTTCTTTACTTCAAAATTCTTGTTAGAGAGTTGGAGAGAAGATCAAATCTCCTTCAGAGATTGATTGGAACTCTATTGGAATTATCTTGAATTTCTTATTCTATTATTATTCAGACTATGATTTGTGTTTCTTCTATCATGTCTGAGTAGTTCATCTTGTTAGGTTTAGGGATTTCATGAGCTTAATGTCAAACTGAATATCAATTAGGATTGCTAGAATATCTATAGATCTCTACACCAGGGTGATTTGTAATACTAGGATCTGGAGTAATTAGGATATCATGAAAGTGTGACTGATTGCTTGAACCTAGAATCATTGGACAATTGAGATGCATTAAAGTGCAGTCAATTAACGGAACCCGAATCCTACTGGATTAGATACTTAGGCGCATATGAGAGTTGGTCTAGGAATCTAGTTGAACATAATCGATTAGGTCGTTAATGCTTGTCTGAGGTAATATCGATCGACGCTCAGGCCATAGCATCGATCGATACTCATTTCTTGTTCGCATGCGAAAGCTGGAATAAGGACTTAGACATCTGATTAGTAATTGCATTGATAGATGGATTACTTACTTATTAAAATCGAGTTCTAGAACGAATCTATAAGCTATTAGTGTGGGAGTCGATTTCACCCTACTGTCAAATAAATCGTAAAAAAGGAAACTTCGGGAAAACCCTAAGTTTCCAGAGGAACCGGCTATCTGCGAGAACCGCACAACGAAAATAAGATGACGAAAATACTTAGAATTTATATGAGAATAAACGAAAATAGAGAGCAAAGAGGTTCTTATTCCGAATCTGCGTTGAACTGGTACAAAAAGAATCGCCGAAAGCGTAAGAACTAGAAAACCCTAATTGAGACGCAGCTCGCTAACAGAAAAACGGAAAATATTCCTAAATGCTAGTTTTGGTGGTGAGAGCTCTGAATTTTGTCCCTATGCTTCTGCCCTAGACCTCCTCTTTATATACTCCTCGTCTTGGCAATCCAATCTTTCCATTTCGCCCAGATTTGACTTAAATCGGGAATTTTCCCTTCTTCTCGATCCTTCCTTTTCTTCTGCGGAAATCTTCTATTTCTCTTTAAACCTTCCTTTTATGTTCAAACTTGACTTTTATTTGCTTTCTGCGAGTAAACCGTCAAAACGTTATCAAATCTGCGGGTTAGATCCCGTTAAAATTGCGAGACGGGTTTTTATCGCGTTTTAGGTCCTCCCGGGCCGTTTTGCGATAAAAACCGTTTTCCGACTTTTTACGGGATCGTTTCCTGATCAGACGTCGTTTTAATAATTTTCTCGAGTTAATCGCGAAGTTTTACGATTTACTCGACTTTTTTATTAAAAACACGTTTTTACGACTTTCTCGGCGTTTTTTATTAAAAGCGCGTTTTTTACGATTTTAACGAGAAATCTCGAATAAATCGTATAGTTTAGGCAATGTTCGGTGTTTCGTTTAACCGTTGCCGTTTTATACGATTTCCTCGAGTTCTTTCCGAGAAAACGAAGTTTTACGGTTTTTATCGTAAAACTCGAATGGTAAGTCGGATTGAGGTGGAACGAGAGATATTTCGACCGTGGTTTAGAACGCAACCTTGTCGAGAGACGTAAGTTTTGAATCAGGAATGCGGGAAATCGAGACGCATAGTGTTCGGGAAGTTTTTAGACCGCCCATCGGCGATCTAAGCCAGACCCGGCTTAGATCGCCGATGGGCGATCTAAAGATGGGCGATCTAAAGATGGGCGATCTAAGCCGATGGGCGATCTAAAGATGGGCGATCTAGGGAGTGTTTCTTAGATCGCCCATCGGCGATCTAAGCCGGGCTCGGCTTAGATCGCCGATGGGGGATCTAGAGGATGTGTCTTAGATCGCCCATCGGGATCTAAGCCGGGTCCGGCTTAGATCGCCGATGGGCGATCTAAAGAGTGACCCTTAGATCGCCCATCGGCGATCTAAGCCGGGCCCGGCTTAGATCGCCGATGGGCGATCTAGAGAGTGTTTCTTAGATCGCCCATCGACGATCTAAGCCGGGTTTGGCTTAGATCGCCGGTGGGCAGACTAGTTGCGACTAGTTCGCGTTTCACGGCTTTTTCGGTTTTTTGCGGTTTTGTAAAACGGTTCTCGAGTTTTATAAAACGATCTTCGGATTTCATAAAACGACTTTTTTAGTTTTATAAAAACGATCTTCGAGTTTTATAAAATGATCCTCGAGTTTATAAAACGGTTTCTCGAGTTTTATAAAGCGATTCTTGGGTTTTATAAAACGATTTCTCGAGTTTTATAAAACGGCTCTCGAGTTTTATAAAACGATTNAACGGTTCTCGAGTTTTATAAAACGATCTTCGGATTTCATAAAACGACTTTTTTAGTTTTATAAAAACGATCTTCGAGTTTTATAAAATGATCCTCGAGTTTATAAAACGGTTTCTCGAGTTTTATAAAGCGATTCTTGGGTTTTATAAAACGATTTCTCGAGTTTTATAAAACGGCTCTCGAGTTTTATAAAACGATTTCTCGAGTTTTATAAAGCAATTCTCGAGTTTTATAAAACGATTTCTCGAGTTTTATAAAGCTATTTCTCGGGTTTTATAAAACCATTTCTCGAGTTTTATAAAACGGCTCTCGAGTTTTATAAAACGATTTCTCGAGTTTTATAAAGCTATTTCTCGAGTTTTATAAAGCAATTTCTCGAGTTTTATAAAGCGATTCTCGAGTTTTATAAAACGATTTCTCGAGTTTTATAAAGCGATTCTCGAGCTTTATAAAACTGTTCTTTTTGTATTCTTGCGGAAAGTTTTGGCCATTAATTCCGTCGTACCGATTTTGTCCCCAACAGTTAGCCCCCCAGCTCGTAAGAATCGTGAGGTTTTTGCGAGTGGTTTGAGTTTGTTTGGCGAGTTTGGTGGAATTAGGCGGAACTTTAATGGCCAAAAGTCCAAAGGTGAATAGTAAGATTCTTCCCTATAAGTATATGGAGTGAGTTCTGGAAATTTTTCACTCATTCCTCCATAACTTGCTTAAGTTTAAAGAAGATTTCTTTCTATTCTCTCTTCTAGATTTTTCCTTTTGAATACCTAACATGTCTCTTGGACGGAGAATTTCCGATAATGCTCATGCATCAATCTTCGATCCGAGCGACCTTGACACTTCCGGCGGCTGTTCTCTCCCCAAGCCGGTTTTCCAACGTTTCTTCACGACTAAGGAAGAGTTTGCAGACTACTATTCAGCCGTGAAAGCCGCGGAGGGACCGCCTCCAAATTTCTGGGTTCCGAAAAGAATGAATACTCGGAAGAGGGCAGTCGGCGTGAGCACGAGTACCGTTGATTCTCTCCAGTATTTGAAAAACACCTGCGCGATCCCCGAGTCGGTTCAGTTTTGCATCCCTGCCGAGGGTATGAGTGTCGGGGATCCGCCTCCGGGTTATTTCACGTGCTATGAAGCCTTTCTACTCACCTCCCACCTATGGTTTCTTATTCCTCGGGCCATTTTTGAATTCTTGGATAGGTTTGGAGTACCCTTCGGCCAACTACACCCTAAAGGTTTACAGAACCTTATCGGGATTCTGGTATTGGGGTACGAACGTGGTATGTCCCTTGACGCGGATTATCTTTTATCCATATTGACGTTCAAGGCGAGGACGGGCGATTTTTACCTAGCCCCTCGACGGGGCATGACGGTTGTTGGCGGGCTTACCGCGAATGATCATGACTGGGCTTGCCGTTTCTTTTACGTCAAAATTGACGGCGAATCGGTTGAGGAGAGTTGTATTCCTTTGATTAGGGCTGCGTGGGCGACGAACGGTATTTTGCTAACGTGACACCTATATCTATGTCGACATAGGTTTTAACTTTTTCCGTTTGTTTCGTAGTGCTTGCGCCTCCGGTACCGACGCTTAAAGATTTTCCGAGGGTTATGAACCTTCTGCACGGTGGCCCGCTTCATTGGGGATTTTTTTCTCCGAAAAGGATCCGCGAGCTGCCGCCTATTATTCGTCCGGTTTTTCTTGTGATGGTCGTACCGATCTTAAGGCGGACGATGGTGCGGAGGAGAGGGAAAGATCTAGTTCCCGAAGGATAGAGAAGTTCCGGTATCTATCGATGATTTTGACATCGAGGATCTTATCGATTTTTCGCCTTCCGAATTTGATCCGGCTGAGACGTCATCTCGAGGGCCAGCCGACACACCGTTTGCGAAAGCGTCGAGGCTTTTCAACAAGGTCTGCCTATTCTTTTCATGATTATGTACGTACGTTCTTACGAAGGATGTTTGTTTTATTTTGCAGAGTCTTCGCTTTATGAGCGAGGCGGTGAATGCGAATAGTGCGGAGCTTCGTAGGGCTGAGTCCAGGGCAGCAGCAGCAGAGGCAGAGGCTGTCCGTATCAGAGAGGAGATCGATGCCAATTTCTCTCGTGCCCAGGATTTGGCCGTGAAAGAGACTGCTCGTGTGAGAGAAGAATACTAAGCCGAATCCCGTCGAAGCTTAGAACTTTCCGACGCGATGGCCGCCGTGCTCGTAGGGCAGGCAAAAGAGAAGTTGCTGCAGAGTTGACGGCTCGTCGCGAGCGGTTCGTGCCTCTTTATGCGGAATTTGAAGACGCGCAAAGGGCGAATGGTAATTTCCGCGAGTGTCGGGGCGTAGTCGGGGGTTTGCATCTTACCCAAGGTTCGGACTATTCGTATGAGGCTGCGATTGCGAAGCAGAAAAAGCGTCTAGCTAAGAGAGAGAAGAAAAAGAACGGGTCTGCTAACCCCGGGCAGGTTTTATGGGATCAGTGGGATCCTATCGCGGTATCGCCGGATTCGATCGAAGTTGGACCTGGGATCCCGGATATGGGTGGCGAGGTCGATCAGTCTGCGTTTGATGACTTTAATGTGTGATGTTCTTAGTTTTTTTCGATTTCGTCGTTGTTTTTCCAGGACTGGCCGTTGGTGGCTTTGAATCCCTACCGCTGGGCGGCGTGTATTCGGATGTTTAATAAGAAAATATTTTCTAAGTACGAAATTCGCTTTCGTGTTTATGCTAGATGTAGAGGGAAGAATACGAGTTGTCATCTCGTACCTAACTCTTAGGTGTAGATCGTCCGATTCGTTAACTCGGGAGACTTCGATTTTCGCGAGTGCTTAGATGTGGGCGAAGAGACATGCCTTTAGGATCTCGATTCATGCCTTGAGACGTTAGCGACCAGTGTGCTGGGTTTAGGGCAAGACCTAGGTTTACTT
>CAKOAT010225710.1:0-36495 GCA_932364175.1 Eruca vesicaria subsp. sativa | reverse complement strand
AAACTCGCAAGTTGATCATTTCAGCCTTTCTTGAACCAAAACTACTCCAAACTCCCTTAAAAGCTTCTTGAGGTACTCCATCACCTAATGTAAACAAATGCAAATGGATATGCAACCTAAAAATGCTTTTATGCAATCCTAAACTCTAATATGCATAAGAAATGGTTAGTTAATTCAATGAAAATCACAAGATATCAACATCTGGGGGAGTTGAGATTACTGATGCTACTTTACCTTTTGATCTCATTAAATGTTTTCAAAATTGGTTTTATTGAGTCAAGAAGGGGACAAAAAGATTTCAATTTTTTTACTTTTTATCTAACCACTCTTTAGCACCATTCTTAGAATTCTTGATTGCATAAAGTACTATAGATGCTAAAGTGAATCACCGGTCACCTATGACGACACTTTTCATGATTGTTTGGAAGAACCAATGCTGATTTCCAACCTAACCAGACATCTATTGCTTGTCTTGGGGCTTGGTATACAAGGGATCAAAATCCTCTTGCAACTCTGGAAGGTAAAAGTCTTGATAATTTTGGTTTCCTTCAAATAGAGAAAAATAAAAGATTGAGATGATTTCCTGAGAGGCAGAGGGAGATGTACATTACCCATGACCCCACTATTCTAATTCAAAGGAATGATCACGCATTGTGGAAGCGAGGGAGAGGTAAATTACCCATGGCCCCACTATTCACCTACACTTTGTCAGAAAAGGCTACAAAAAGTAGAAAGATCAATAAGATGAACATTTGTTGTTCATTTGGATTGATATAAAAGAAAAAGAAAAATTTGGGATTCAGAGAAGAGAGAAATAGGGAGAAAAGAGACCAGAATGAGAATGCCTGAAACTTTCTTGAGTTGAATCCAAGTGTTACTTGATCGATACTCCCAAGGTAAAGCCTTCACTTTTATTTTATGCATAAATGAAATCAGTAGAGGGGATAGACACACAGAATTGCTAAGATGATTGGCTAGATGAATTTGGTTGCTAAGCTAAGATATGGTATAATGTACTTCTGTAGTTAGTAATATGATATGTGGCTTGCAACAAAGTAGAGGTGATGATCTTAAGTTAATAATTGATTGAGTCCCTGCTGTTTTCTTTATAAACTTCTTCCAAAGACTAACTATTGTGATTGCTTGAGGACAAGCAAAAGGTTAAGTCTGGGGGAGTTGATCTACCATGGTTTTGACTCACTTTTAGCCATGGTATTGAGATGATTTTATAATATATATGTTTTGGAGTCTATTAGGTATGTTTTCAGGTTCAGGAGCATTTTGGAGTAAAGAGATGATTTAGGTGCCCTTATGGAGCTTAAAGGAGAGTTTTTCCGAGATGACTATGAAGATCAGACAACAAGGTCGATATCCAGAGATACATATCAATAGTTACATATCAATAGATACACATCCTGTATAATCCATCGATGACGCTTCCGTAGAAGATGACGAATCGAGATACTCCATCGATCGATGTACGCCTTGTACCATCGATCGATATCAAGCGTGGAGAACAAGTTTTACTCAGCCGACTTGAAGCCCAAGTTCTCTCAATATTACAAGATTTCCCCTGACGAGTTTTTAACCTAATTAAACTAATATTTATAGTTATGCCTATGTGTTTTGGAAAAGTGTGCTTTTTGAGTGTGCTTTTTAATGCCTTTGATTGCTTCTATTCTTAATACTCTTAGTTCTTTGATTTATAAAGTATTCTTTTCATCTTATTCTCATTTTAATAAGGTTAGAGTTCTAGATTTAGAAGAACACACAAAGAGATTTGTTGTCCAAAAGAACCACGTGTTCAATCTTCTAATCTTATGAATTAATATTATTACCTTGATGCTATGAATCACTTAGCCATGTCTTAGTAGATTCACTTGTTAGATTTGGGGTTCAAATAGTTATGAGGGATTAGCCCCAACTATGGATTGTTGAGTTGTGATTTTCATTATCCTAGTGAACCCTAATGCTTACTCTAGAGTAGCTAACTAGAGTATGATCATGAAATGATTTAACTTGTTAATCATCATCCTGAAATCATCTAGCATAAGCTGAGATCCTCTAGGGACGAACGAGAGCCGGTCTATGATCTTGGTGAACACATATTCAATTTGATCTGAAGCTATATCGATCGATATTCCTATAGAGTAATCGATCGACGGCAAACCATATCGTCCGATATCGCTGTCAAACCATCGGTCGATATTGCCGGCAGTCAGATCAATGGACGAGTCTAGATAGCGATTGCTAATAGACTTATCTAAGAGTTGAAGTTCTTTAATACCTTACAAGCAACTTATAAAGACATATGTAGAATTATAATCCTGATTATCTGCATAGCAACCTTGAATCTAACTACTTTCTTTTATTTTTTAAAACCTAAACCAATTCTCTTGAGCAACTCACCATTTCTCACAACTGCAAATTTACTTTTAAACTTAATCAACCTAGCATAATCACTAAGTATTTTAACTTTTGTGTTCCTTATTTCCTTGTGGATTCGATCCCTAAATACTACAACTGAACCTCTTATTTGAGAGAGTAATTCACTCCTTAGGGTAATTTGATTGATATCAGAGCTCAAGGACTTCCAAGATGCTACACTTGTAGTCTCGGAGGAAGAAATATCGAAGAATAAACCAAGCACCAAAAGGCATGGGAGACCAAGGAATGACACTCGCTGGACTACTCACTTGGATAATCAAGCTACAAGGCCAGGGACCCTCCGTCGAGGTTCCCCCCGATTACTTTCAGCCATGAATTCGTCTCACAAGTCCATTGCTGAGAAGGAGAGTGCACGTAGTTCTTCCCATAGGTCAAATAAAATAAGAGGTGCTTTGAGCATGGGGGATGGTTTGATGGGACCCAATAACCCATCCAAGAATCATCAATGAGGACAATCAGTTGGAACTGTCGAGGGATTGGAAGCGACCTCACAGTTCGACGCCTTACGAAGATGTGTCAGTAGCATCACCCAGGACTTGTGTTTCTTTCTGAGACGAAGAATAGAAGGCTGCTGTTGCAAGACATTCAGGCCGACTTAGGATTTGATCGTTTGTTTACCGTTGAGCCACTTGGACTCAGCGGTGGTTTAGCTTTACTTTTCATGGATGATTTTCAAGTTAATGTTTTATTTTCAAATAACAGAATGATTGACATTGAAGCAGTCATTGATGGAATAAAAGTCTACATGACATTTCTTTATGGGGATCCTGTATTAGAAAGAAGAGATTTAGTTTGGGAACGTCTTACGCGTTTCTCAACAACAAGGGATGGACCTTGGGTTATGATAGGGGACTTTAATGAAATCACCTGTCATGAAGAGAAGGAAGGAGGAAGACAACGCCCAGATAGCTCCTTTTTGCCCTTCAGGAAAATGTTAAGTGATTGTGCTATGCTGGAGTTTCCTTACACATGGAACATGCTATCTTGGGTTGGAAATAGAGCAGGGAGGACGACGGTTAGATGCTGCCTTGATAGGGCAGTTGGGAATGAGGACTGGCATGAGAAATTCTCTCATTCCAAATTGAAATATATGCGACTCTGGGGATCAGATCATCGTCCGGTACTAGCTGATATTCTTAAGAAGAAACCTAGGAGATCAAAAAAAATTCAAATTTGATAAGAGATGGTTGGAAAACGATGAGCTCAGGCAAATTATACTTGAGGGATTGGAATCACCGGATCTCCAACCTAACGCAAGTATAATAGAGCATATTGCAAGTTGCCGGAGAGCGTTAAGTCAATGGAAAAAACAACATAATCTGAATTCAGAGAAGACTGTGGAGGATCTCAAGGAAAAGGTAGATCGTTTATCTTCAAATGATGATGCCACTACTGAGGAGATTGCGGCAGCTATTAAGGAACTATCCGATGCTCTTAAGGCGGAGGAAATGTTCTGAAAGCAGAAGTGTAGGGTATTCTGGTTAAGGGAAGGGGACAGGAATACTAAATTTTTTCACGCCCTTACGAAGCAAAGGAGAGCGAGGAATAGGATTACACAATTGCTGGATGAAGATGGGAATGTTGTGGAGGATGAGGAATGATTGGTAGCCATTGCTACAAATTACTTTAGACACATCTTCCAATCATCAAATCCTGAGGATATAGAGGAGGCACTCTCTGAAGTCTCATCTTCAATTACCCCAAAAGATAATGAGTTTTTAACAGCTCCGGTCACCGAATGGGAGGTTAAACTGGCCCTTTTCGCGATGCACCCAAAGAAAGCCCCAAGACCAGATAGAATGACGGCACTGTTTTATCAAAAGTTCTGGGATATTGTAAAGGATGACTTAACTCTTATGGTTAATCAATTACTATTTGAAGGAACGGTGCCCTCCGGCCTAAATGACACCAACATTTGTCTCATTCCTAAAGTGGATAAGCCAAATCAGATGAGCCAGCTACGCCCTATCAGCTTATGCAATGTTAGTTATAAGATTATCTCAAAGGTCTTATGCCAGAGATTAAAAAAGTTTCTACCAGATAGGATATCAGAGACCCAGTCAGCCTTTGTTGCTGGGAGACAGATATCTGACAACATCATGATAGCTCAGGAAATGTTCCATGCCTTGAGAACAAAAAAAAGTGGCCATAACAAGAGGATGGCTATTATAACAGATATGAGTAAGGCTTATGATAGGATGGAATGGTCTTTCATTGAAGCCACCATGAGAAAAATGGGTTTCTCTGAAGTCTGGATAACTATGATAATGAGATGCGTAACATCAGTCAAGTACAAGGTCCTAATGAATGGACAGCCAAGAGGGAATATCATCCCGGAGAGAGGTCTACGACAGGAAGATCCTCTGTCCCTTTTCATTTTTATTCTATGCACGGAAGCGCTCGTTAGCCTTCTAAATCATGCAGAAAATTACGGTAAGATAACGGGGATGCGCATCACGCGTGTGTGTCCTTTGGTATCACACCTTCTCTTTGCTGATGTTAGCCTGTTCTTCTGTAAGGCGGAGCCCCGTGAATGTGAAGAAGTAATGAAAGTGGTCAAGATATATGTACAAGCTTTAGGACAATGCATTAATTTTGATAAGTCTTCTTTACTCTTTGGTAAAAGAATTGGCCAGGATGTAAGACAGGAGATCAAAGATACACTTGGGATCCAAAATGAAGGCGAAATGGGATCATATTTAGGAATTCCGGATGATATCAGTGGATCCAAATGTAAGCTCTTTGCTTTTCTTAAGGACAAGCTGAGAATTAGAGTGAATAGATGGACTGGACGATGGCTATCTAAAGGGAGAAAAGAAGTTATGATTAAATCGATCCTGCTTGCTCTCCCGACTTATGTAATGTCTTGCTTTCTTCTCCCTTTGGAGATTTGCGAGAATTTAGCTAGTGCCATTACACAGTTTTGGTGGAGTTCAAATCCCCCAAAAAGGAGTATTCACTGGTCAACATGGGACAAATATGCTTATCCAGAGAAGAAGGTGGAATAGGCTTAGGATGATCCATGAGTTCAACCTAGCACTCCTAGCAAAACAGTTATGGAGACTGGTACAAAACCTGGACTCTCTTGTAGCTCGCGTTTTGAAAGGCCGGTATTATAGGTTAAGTCCGCCTTTGCGTCAGATCAATACTAGTAGCCCATCATATGTGTGGACGAGTATATCTGTGGGAAGAGAACTGTTATTACTAGGAATTCGACAGAAAGTCCATTCGGGATATGAAGTTAAAGCTTGGGAAGATCCTTGGATTCCTACAATACATGCTAGACCAGCAACCCCATTGACACCGGTTATGCATCCGAATATGCGAGTGAGCGATTTGATTAATCAAGCAACGAAGACTTGGGACGAGAGCCGACTTCAGAACTATGTAGCTGCAGATGATATACCATTCATTAAGAGTATGGCCATTAGCTCCACACATCGCCGGGATACGTTCTGCTGGAGCTATACAAGGACCGGACAGTATACAGTTAAATCTGGATACTGGGTAGCACGAAATATCTTGATGAAGGAGGAGGAATCTGTTGTATGTGAGCCTAGTATCAAAAAACTCCAAGCTCATGTCTGGAACGTCAGGGCTCCTCAAAAGATTTGTCATCTTCTGTGGTAAGTGATAACAGGACATGTGGCTGTTACGAGCATTTTAATCTACAGACATATGGGATGTGATAACCACTGCCCTCGTTGTGGGGAACCCGGGGAAACAATCACACACGCAATCTTTGAATGCCCACCTGCATTACAAGTTTGGGCATTATCATCTACACTTACCAATCCGGCTTTGTTCCTGGTACAAAGCACGTACGCGAACATGGAATATCTATTCTGGAGGAAAAATGCCATAATGGAACCGGAAATGGATAGAGATCCTTATCCTTGGATAATATGGTATATTTGGAAGGCTTGGAACCATAAGCTATTCATAAGTATTGATAGAGATCCATTGGAGGACGCGCGCTATGCAGAAAGTGAGTGTCAAGCCTGGTTCCAAGCGAATGAGCAGGATGCATCGGTCCACCTAGGGAACGAAATAGATGAAGACCAGGCCTTAATTCTGGGTAACATATGCATGGTGGATGGATCTTGGACTTCTGCTGATCTTTTCAGTGGCTGTGGATGGGTGTTGAATGATAATTCGGGTAAGGGCCAGTTAATGGGGATGCAGAACTTTGATAGAGTGGAATCGGCACTGCATTAAGAGTTAGAGGTGCTGCGGTGGGCAGTAGAGAACATGCTTCAACATTCGTCATGTCAAAACTTTGGAACTGATTGCAAGGAGATGATTGAGATGCTGAGGAATCCTCATGCATAGCCCAACTTTTCAATGGAACTGGAAAAACTCTTGACACTGAGGATCTTCTTCCCGGACTTCAAGATTTTTCTATGTTTCTAGGTTACATAACAACTTTTCCGATTCTCTAGCTAAATTAGCTAGATCCTTTTATCGTAAGCTTATGTACGTTGGTTGTTCTATTTCGATCTAGTTACCCAGACCACCTCAAGCTTGAGTAATAGATCAGACGTTTGATGTAAAAAAAAATAGCTTATTTAAAAATGACCATGTTAGTGCTGGTTGAAATATAAAATAATATTACGATATACATCAAAATTATAATATCTTATTATATAAAGATTGGTTTTTCAAAGTTACTAATTAACACGATCACGACACATATCAGTTATATATCTAAGATTATGACATGTGATAATACTAATTTTCTTTTTATAAAATCAATAAAAAAAGGATAATTGAAAAAACTATTTGATAGTAACTATCCTTTTTTAAAATCTTTTAAAATCTTAAACCAAAAATTGTAAAAAAGTGTTTAATGTTAATTTTCTTTTATTCAAATATTAATTAAAAAGATCATAAACCAAAAAGAACTATCATTATTCACAATTTTTTGAAAAATATAATATAATATTTTTTACAAATCTTATACCAAAAAAGATCTGTAAATATAACTTATGAAATACTAATTTTCCTTTTCCAAAATCACAAAATCATAATTCTTAACCCTAAACCCTAAAACCTCAACTCTAAATTTTACTATCAACACTAAACTTTAAACCATAGAAGTAAAATATAAATCCTAACCACAATTTTAAACCCTAAACCATCAACACTAAAATCCTAAACCCGTATTCCCATGAAATATGATTAGCCATTTAAGACCAGAGAAACAAGATGGAAATGGGACTTCAAGCACATAGAAGCACCATTTTGATTATATCTTTAGGGTACGCCAAAGTTATATAATTAACACAAATGTTTTTGAAGATA
Organism: Eruca vesicaria subsp. sativa; assembly: GCA_932364175.1. Classification (NCBI taxonomy): domain Eukaryota; kingdom Viridiplantae; phylum Streptophyta; class Magnoliopsida; order Brassicales; family Brassicaceae; genus Eruca; species Eruca vesicaria. Next base: position 28,743 of record CAKOAT010225710.1, on the reverse strand, counting down.
TTATTATGGTAAGCTTTTTATCAGGATAAACAATCAAAAAGTCAAGTGTTTTCACTGCTTTGTAACAATCTCTTGGTACCAGGCTAGCAGCCATCTGATATCTTTATCCGCGACTAATCTAACCGCATCAAAGTATCCTCGCACTTAATCTAACGCCCGTAGTGCGTAGACGCTAATGAGATCTTTGTATTGCGTAGACGCTAGTGATCTCTTTGAATCACTAACTAAGAATAACTGAATATGTATAAATTAGATGTGTACGTAACGCACTTGAGTTTCTTATATATATATATATACAGAGATGTGATGAAAGTTTGTGCGCAAAGAAATTGATTTGTGTATCAATTGTTTGATATTATCAAGGATAGTATGTATACGTTACTATGTAACTTCTTCCAGTATTAAGAAGTTAATGAAATAAAAATGAGAATATTAAAAAAAAATGTTTGATTCATATTTATATTATTTATCATTAATTGAAACATAAAACATTAGAAAGGTGGAACATTAAGACAAATGTTTCTGAACATCATAATAGGGTAAGCTTTGCCAGGAAAGAGAAGCAAGTAGCAAGTTTCAGAGTTTACTGAATAGACTGCTCTGCAACAATCTCTTGTTAGCTTTCTGTAATCATGGCCTGATGCTAATTTCAACGCGTCGAAACACCCTGGTATGCTATTTATATTTTCTGTCGGACAATAGTTACCAGCTTCGGATCGTAGGAAAACCGATGCCGATATTAGGGCTAACAACTGAAACATCACGTTGGTTTGCTTTAGATTCATTTTAAAACAGAAGAGATTCTTCAAGAAAAAAAACAATTGTTTGAAAGTGTTGGATTGTGTGTTGAGTTGAGATCTTCGTTTCGGTGAATAAATAGGAAAATAATTTGTATTAGAGTGTAGTGTCGGATGAAGAAAGTTTGACCGTTCTGGAAAGTTTTGAATACTGTTGTTTGACCAAATATTATAATATATTATGCCTTGAATAAATAAAATCATTCAACGTAAGAAATGAATCAAGTAGATATTAATCATATTACATCTCCATTTTTATTCAATCAAAACCATTCTTCAAAGAAAAACACAATTCTTATATATTAAGGAAAGAGTATCGATCATAACTCATACTTCCTCCCTTTCAATTTAATTATCATTATAGATTAAAATTTCATTACAAAATAAAAATATTTTATTATTTTAATACAAAATTTGTTAATAATACTTTTTAATTTATTTTTTATTAATTAAAATGTGATTAGCTGTATAAATAATGATGTTTTATTTAAGAAATATTAGATTTTGACCCGTCCGGGAGGGCTTATTTTTGTTTATTTTTTTGAGAAATTTAATTTTAATAGTTATGTTCATTTTTAACATGATCTATTGTAGGTCTGGGTATCCGGTTCCAGATTTTACGGGTCCTAAAAATTTAGACCCATATAGATTACATATAATTTCTTAGATCGGGTCTTATCGAATTCAGGTTAGTTTGGATCTATAATTATAATACCCATAAAATACTTGTAATTTTTGGGTATATTTCAGATCAGGATCGGATATTTAGGACCCGAAGTACTTAACTGGATGCGAAAACTAAAAAAGTACCTAAAACTTTAAAATACCCGAAGAACCGCAAAAATACCTGAAAATTTATCTAAAATCAGATTCAAAATCCCCAAAAATACCCGAAATTTTATCTGGATACCCGAATTATATTTTCTGGAAATCTAAAATTTTATCCAAAACCTAAAACCCAAACACGAAACTTTAAAAATAGCCGAAATATCAAAAATATACCCAATCACCCAAATATACATGATATGTACAATAATTGTAGATACTTCAGGGAACCAATCAGGTCTCGGGTAGGACCCAAACCCTACTTGAGACCTGCAAATCTAAAAAGAAAGACCTAACAAGTACTTTAGCATAGACCTGGACCCGTATTTTTGGGTCGGTTTCGGTTCGGATCTTTGGATCTGGATAAAATGCACATGTCTAATCTATTGATGTATGTTTAATCCAACTATTTATTTTCTTTATTTATGGAACCACTTATTATTTTTTTATACAAATGTATCTAATTTCATTTAATCACTACATTATTATTAAAATTTCCGTAGATACTACTTATTATTAATCTACATTTTTCGCAACATTTATTTTAACTTCTTAACTTTTGGAACCCATCTCCAAAGTTACAAAGATGTATATAAGTGAGAAAATAAATGGTGGTCAACCAATAACGGTCAACCAATAACGTATAACATACTAAGTAATCATATTAACCCATTCAAATATAGTTTTCTTATACAGTAAAACCTCTATAAATTAATAATGTTGGGACTTCGAAATTTTACTAATTTATAGAGATATTAATATACAAAAGTTTCCTTATTTAGATTTTTCTTCTATTTTTTCCATTTTTCTTTTTAAAATAAAAAAGTTATATTTGATTTTAACGTATGTACATTATTTAAATTTTAGAATTTTGACTTTTATATTCTTATATTATCTTATTTAGTGTATACTTTTATGTAACATAGAATTGTTACGTGGTTTTTGATATAATTTGACTAAATATTATCAAAATATAATGAAATGTTAAAAAAATAAAAGTATTTTTACTGTAAATATAAATCCAACAATATAATGTTAGATTTTACTTATATAAAATTATTTATAGATAGATTATTAATTTATGATTTTAATGGGACTATATATTTACATGGAAGTTTTGAAAATATTATTATCTTATTATTTTATCGATTTGTGTCATATTTTACACCGGCCCAAGTTGGGATCGGTAAAATTTATTAATTTATAGAGATTATTAATTTATCGAGTATTAATTTATAGAGGTTCTACTGTAATTCTTCTAGGAGTTCTTTGAAAACATTCACCACTCACATATAGATAGTTTATCAACATGTGGAACCTAAGGTATTTATCATTTCCAGAACATTACAATCAATTAATTACTTGGTTTCATGTCTTGGGTTTTATAATTAACCTATCCGATATTAAAAATTAATTTTAACATTTTGCAAAAATTTTGTTCGATTTTCGGTGAAAATTGAGTTTGATATTAGTTTTCAGATATAATACTTTAAGAACCATTCGAGTATATATGTGATGTATAATAGAGTATGAGATTTTGATTTTTGGGTCGATTTTGAGTTGGGTGTTTCTGGTACGAATATTTTTGATCAATTATGTTAGATAATTAAGCAAATATAATATATTGCAAATTTTAGGAATAAAATTTAAAAATAATTTCTGAAATACATATGGCAAAAATGTATAGTTATACAACTTGATTATTTAATATAGTTACCAAAAATTATATTAAATTAAATTAATATCAGTTACAGATATAATTACAAAAAACACAACTATAAAAATCAAACTTCTCAAAAAAAAGTAAACAAAATATATCTGTCTCTTAGACCTATTTAATTAAATGTATTTATGAACTGTTGAATATTAAGAATAGATTCTCATGGGCTCATGTTGTTCTTATAATTGATTCCAGCTATAGAAATTATTAAGCTTTTAAGGGTAGTTTTCAGATTTGTTCGTTCATTGTGCAACTTCTTTAACTCTCTTATTTTTTTGTAGTGTATCCAAATGATATTATTGAAAGAAATATATGGTGATGTTGAACTGTAACAAAAACTGTTATATTACGATATATGCCTAAAAAGTGTATTTATTCATCTTAATGATTTTAATATTTTTATTTATGCTTTAATATATTATAGTTTTGCTTACATGGGTAAAAGGTCTTAGATGAAAAAATAAAAAAATATTAAATTAAGATTAAGTATATATATATATATATCAAATAAATAGTTCTTGTCAATCCAAGACTATTAATCTTAAAATCTATCAAGTCAATTAACAAAGAAAAAAAGGTGATAGAAAATATAAGGTGTGACTGGAAGACACAACTAGCGTTAATATTTACGCTAGAAATTAATTACGCTGGCTTCAGCCGACGAGTTCGCCAGTCAGGTGGATGAAAAATTAATCTTTATTTTATTCTTTTACTCTGATTACTGTCTAAGTGAAGGTAAAATACCTTGTTTTTTCTCTCATATATTTGTAAGAGGAATCACAGAGGAATCACTTACGGTAGTTACTGTTTTGTTTTCACTCTATAACTTTTACTCTAAATAACTTTACTTTAAGTACTCTCATTTACTCTAGTATCTGCCAATCACACTTATAAGTGCAATTGACCAAAATAGTACTTTTGAAGTTTTTGTCTCAAAAATAGCATTAGAAGTGAAAAGTCATCAAAATGACATTTACTAATGGGCCAAATATCTCTAATACCATTGCTTTAAATTAATATTAACTCTAAACATTACTATCAACACTAAACTTTAAACCCTAAAAATACTAACTCTACACCTTCAACCCTAAACCCTAAAACCTTAATCCTAAACCCTAAACCTTTCTAAATCCTAAACCATCAACAATGAACCCTAAACCCTAAAAAAATTCTCAATCTTTAACACTAAAAAACAACCTTAAATCCTAAACCTCAATTCTAAAACCTAAACCTAAACCTAAACCCTAAACCCTAAACCATAGAATTAAACTCTAAACCCTAAAACCTAAGCCATAAACATTAATTCTGACTTTAAACCCTAAACATTCAAATCTAAACCTTAAAACATTAACCCTAAACCCTAAACCTCAATTTTAAACCCTAAACCTCAATTTTAAACCCTTAACCTGAATTCTAAACCTAAAATCATCAACACAGAACCCTAAACCCTAAAAATAAACTCAAAACCCGTAACCCTATAAAATTACCCTAAACCTTCAACTCTAAACCCAAAAACATAAACTCTAAATCCTAAACTTCAATTCTACACCTTAAACACTAAAACCTCAACTCTAAACTTTACTATCAACACTAAACCTTAAACCATAGAAGTAAAATATAAATCCTAAACCACAGTTCTAAACCCTAAATCATCAACATTAAAATCCTAAACCCTAAAAAATCAACCCTAAACTCTAAACCTCAATTCTAAACCCTAAACCATCAACACTGAACCTTAAACCCTATAAATAAATTCTAAATAATTAACACTAAAAAAATTACCCTAAACCCTATACCTCAATTCTAAAACCTAAACCCTAAAACCTCAACTCTAAACCTTAAGACTAAGCTCTCTCATACTTTGCCATTTCTCATATTTAATCACCAAACATAATTATTGATTTAAGAAAAATATTGAGTGAGTTTTTTGCACGATCTTTCACATTTCTCTCTGTTATTTTTTTTAGTTATGATGTTGTACAATGTAAGTTAACCTCAGTATTATGCTTATGTGAGTTTGTTTGTATTAACCATCTGAAATTGGTTATGCTAGGTAAGTTAATGGCAATGCCGATTACTACTTTAATACGTTTATATATGCTTATGTGTGTTCGTTCTATTTATTATTTCTACTAAAATCCTTATTCAGTTTGCTACTAATAGGTCATGGATTTTATCCATTTTTAACCATGACCTAGATATGATTTTCATGTATTTATGAGTATTTGGAGCCTTTTTAGAGTAATTTAGAGGTTTAGGAACTTATGAAGAAAATGAATGTTTTTAGAACATTTTGAAGACTTTGAAGAACACTCCTGCCAAAATGGAAAATCGACCGACGTTGCAAGATGAAAGACGATCGATGGTTACTCATTATGAACGATCAACGCAACACTGTCAACATCGATCGATGCATTTACCACCCCTTACAACAAATTTAGAAAACTTCAAATTTCACAAAAGTTATGATAATTGCAGTACTAGTCACTAGCCACCTGTAGGCTACATTTTTAGGGTTTTGTATTGTTTTAAAAGGAGATATTTGCTTGGAGTTTAGAGAGACCTAGTTTTTGGGAGAGCTACTTGTTTACTATTGAAGGAAGGAAGTCCTAGGAGATTGGAGAGAGGGATCTGAGACTACAAAATAGAGAAGATCTTGAACTTCTTTGTTTTTTACTATTATTTTAATTTTCTTCTTGTTTACACAATGAGTTTTATTCATACCATCATAATATTGTCTTTTATGAATATGTCTGAGTAATCTCACTTGTTAGATTTAGGTTTCTCATTTGGTTGATTTATATGTTGATTTATGACTGATGTTTAAGTGTTTACATTTGTTATTCAAGCCTAGTTAAGCTTAACACTAGATTTAGGATTGATCACCCTCAAATCTAAACCCTAGGATTTAATTGAGTCAAATAATCATTTCACATTGCCTGAACCCTAATTAGCTTGATCAATCTCAATAGATTCATACAACAGTTGGCCTAAATAGTTAGAGAATAATAATAACTTGTTCTTAAAGCTGGCTAGAAGATTTATCGATCGTCGCGAACATCTTCGCATCGATTGATTACTTGAAAAGTGTATCGATCGATTGTCCACGAGGATAATCGATCCACTCTTTTTCGCGATCAAAACTACAAGTTGAGATCTGAGATCTAGACAAGGAAACCTGTCTGGTTACGTCATTTATGTTTGAATTCATGAACAATTTAAAACCTTTTAGTTAGAAACCAATTGCATACTGATACCTGAGATAATACCTAAGTCTAGCTACTTTCCTAACTGAAATCTACTTCTAATCCAAGTTACTGAATAAGAATCTGCTTTCTTTATTTTAATTATTGTTTTAAACCGTTTAAACCCATCTTTAGTCTAGCTATATTTTAATACTTAAAATCTTTTGAGTAATCCTAGCGTCCTTGTGGATTCGATCCCTAAGTACTACACTGAACCTCTTATTTGAGAGAGTAATTCACTCTTTATGGTAATTTGAGTGATATCAAATTTGGCGCCGTTGCCGGGGACTCTTTTTTATTGCCATTAGATTTAGCTTAAAAGTTCGTTTAGACTTTGTTTCTTAAAAGTTACTTAGTTTTCGTTCTTCTCCTGCTTACAAAGGTACTTGGAGAATGGAAAACGTAGATTCCGACCCAGCGTCGATCGATGAGAAAATCGAGAATCGAGCGACACACATCTGTAAACGTCGATCGATACTAGAATCCCACCATCGCTCGACACCAACCCGCCGGAAGCAAGTAAGTCCTTACTTACCACATTTAAAAAGGAAGTAGTCCAAACAGAACCAATAGGTCAATTATATAATGAAATTTCCAAAATCCTAATCAAACAGGGGACTGAAATCCATGTAAGATTACTTTCCATCTTACGCAAAGATGTGAAAATAGAATTGCCTTTGAAAGACTACCAAGATCCTGGCAGGACCTATTCCAATAAGTCTGCTATTAAGATACCAGAAGACGATACCACAGAATCTGAGTTTAACTCGGATTATTACCTTATGGTTTATAAAATTCCCTTCCATGGATTCGACACAGAGCATCCGTAAGATCACATAGAAAACTTAGAAGAATTATTAATAGGCGAGCACAATCGATGTAAGCTATTTTCCTTCTCTTTAGAAGGAGAAGCTAAGAAATGGCTTGATCAATTGCAAGCAGGATCTATTACCTGTTGGAGCGAAACTAGAGCTCCCTTTCTTAGACACTTTTTCGATGATACGCATTACTGGGATGTGAGGAAGAAAATATCCACCTTTGGGCAAGATCTGCGTGGATCATTCAGAAACGCATGGGGAAGATTCAAGAGTTACCAACTTGAATGCCCCCACCATGGTTATCCGGAACCGAAATTCCTCAACGCCTTTTATAGAGGAGTTACTTTAGACTATCAGATCACTTTAGGCACAACTAGCGAATGGAGTTTCATCACTTGGAGCCCTGCAGAAGCGATGCGTCTTATTGAAAACATAGCAACAAATAAATTTTATGAGATGATGGACGTAGAGAGAGGCAAAACCGTAGATTCTTTAGCTAACGCTGATCTAGCTGAAATTAAAAACTCTCTCGAATCCATACACTATTTCCTAGCAGAGCAAAGCCAATCTGAAACATTTCAGATTAATGATATGAAGAGAGACATTACTTTATATCAAGCCTATAGTAGTAATTGGGTATTATTAGCTAAATTCAATAAGAAGATGAAACATGTCTATAATACGATGATAGAGAAAGCTAATGCTCTGTGTGATCGCATTCGGGAATTGGAAAGTAGAGTAGATGAAAATGCTCTTGCTATGAAGAGAAAAACATGATGTCTTCCGGGTGGTACCGACTCAAACCCAAGACGTAAGGTCAATGCCGTTATGCTGCGAAGTGGAAAACAACTTACCACAAACACTAAAGGCACTAGTACTAAAATAGTTGGTAAAGATGTCCCTCCACCCTCCTCTCTTGATGACCTTAACCTAATTCCGACGTCTTTGCCTAGGGAAGAACGATCTACCGACGAACAGGAAAACACGAACTCTTCTGATGAGGAGAAGGATGATTCGGATGGAGAAGTAGAAATCGATCGACATGAAGATGTTGACATCGATCGTTCTAAAGAACTTCAAATCGATCGACAACACAGTGATCACATCGACCGACCTTCAGTTCCTAGCGAACCTATGATAGAACGAATCTATAGTGAATTACCTCCTTTACCTCCTATTAAATCACAAACTAAGAAGGAACTAGAAAGAGCCATCTATAAGAAAGCCTTCGACAAGGTGAAAATAGAACTAGCACTGAGAGATGCTATGAACATAGCACCGCCCAATAAGAAGTACGTGAAAGATATGCTAACTAAGAACTATCAAACTGCTGAACTTAATGTGATGAAAGTCTTAGAAGAAGTGAGCGCCATGATTCAAGGAAGAACTTCGATCAAACAATCTGATCCCGGTAGTTTCGTCCTGGATTGCCACATACAAGACACACGTTTCCTGCGTTCCCTCTGTGACCTAGGCTCTAACGTTAATCTCATGCCTTACTCCGTTGCAATTTCTTTAGGGTATGACAAATTTTTAGCAACGCCCATTAGTTTGGTCCTTGCCGACAGATCTGTCAGAATTGCCGAAGGAATCCTCGAGGATATACCGATAAGAATTAATGATTGTTTTATACCAACGGACTTCGTAATACTTAAATACAAACAAGAATGGAGATTAAGCCGCTACCAGATGGGCTCCGATATGTTTTCTTTACGAAAATTCTTTCTCTGTCCTTGTCAATGCCAACTTAAAGAACGGAGAACTTGCACTTCTTCTAAACAAGTTGCACAAGTATAGAAAATCTATCGGCTATTCTCTCGATGACATTCATGGCATCTCACCCAACCTTTGCATGCACCACATCGCTCGTCCGCCAGTTCAAGACTACCGCCCAGCTCACCTACACGAACCCGAGGACAAGGTTGCGGGTGACGACGTGTTATCTTTCTTTGCACGAGGCAAGATATACCATATCACTATCCCTGAGCTTTGCGAGATCTACGGTTTTGAGGACTCTTACGCTGCGCGTGGTGTCATACCCCTTTTCCCCAAGATGCACGAGTTCTGGGAACTCATTGGTACATGCGATCTGCACAACAACAAGTCCACCATGACGGATATTCGTCATCTGACTCTGCGCTACTTCTTGCGGGCCATTGCTAACACTTTGTTGTGCAAGATGGAGCCCAAAAAGGTACGGATGCAGGATCTTACACTCATTTTCTGTGCTTTGGATGTGGTTTGGTTGACCTGCGCAGATATGATGAGGAGAGTAGCGTCATTACACCTAACCTCAGAGCCATTTTTTCTAAGCATCTGGTAGGGCTGAAGATAAAACCGTTCACAGGTAGGAACGTCAAGACATAGACGATTGGGAGCCTCCTTACTCCCATCTTCCAGTGCCTCGGCATCCGCCTAGACGAGCGTGATGTCAACCGCTCTCGCGTCTTCATGGACGTGGAGCATCTGTTGAGCTCGGGTTGGCTCAAGGAGGACCAAATCTGGTGTTTTAGGATAGATAACCGGATGCGTCTGCTCCCACTGCCCAACCAGGAGGTCACCGACTTTGAAGAGGACGATCCCGAGTGTCTCTGCTTTGAACCAGATGAGCGCCTGTTGCGCGATCTTGATTAGGCACCCCGCCAAGTTCCAGGTCCCCGTCGAGCTCGAGCAGCACATGAGCCCCTATTTCCCAATTTCCCAGCTATACCCAACGTCCCGATGCAGCAGAGAGACTTTCAGCGCATTGTGGTTGATGCACTCAGAGCCATCTGGGCTAGACTGACCACACCTCCATGCAGGAGAAAATGGAGTATTAGAGCGAGTTCGCCATCAGCTGCAGGACCCTCACGACAGCGCAGAGACACACAGACCATAGACGACGATGAGACTGATGACGACACCGGCTAGTCCTCACATTTCTATCCCTTTTTTCATGGACTATTTTTCTTTTATTTTTCATGCATGTTTTCAGATTATTAGGACCTATGTTTTAGACTTATTATGCTTATGTTTTCAGACTATTTTCTTATTTTTTATTTGTGTTTGGCATGCCTAACAGATCTAACAGACCTTACCAATGAGATGGTTTAGACCATTTCCAACCCAATGAGTCGACTCTGGCCATTTTCCCATCGATCTATTTTGGTTGCACCTGATCGGTCGATATCATATTCATTTCATCGTTCGACAACATCACTGTCGATCGGTCGATTCCATATTAAGGGAGGTCAGAACGCTAATTTTCTTTTTTCTTAAACTTTATTTTATTTTTCCAAACCAATCTTAGGCTTGTTACACTTGGACAGTGTAATTCAAGTCTGGGGGAGGTAGCTACAAAAATCTTATTTTTTTGTTCTTTGGATTTATTTTTAAAAAAGTTTTAAAAAGGGATTATGATCATTTTGAAAAGTTCTTACTTATTATCTAACCATGCATCAGCACCACTCTTAGATTTGTTGACAACAGATTATACTAGAGATACTAAAGTGGATCACCTGACCATTAGATCACAGTTGCTTAGAAAGTTTGAAGGAACCGAAGCTAACCTCCAACCATACTCTGACTAGTTTGCTTGCTTTGGGGTTTGGTATACATTGTATTGGATTCCTCCTTCAAGCCTGAAAGGTATGAGTCTGTAAATTTTTGGTTTCTTTCTTTCTTCTCTTCGGCATCTAAAAAAAGAAAAAAAAAAAGAGAGAAAGATTGAGATGATTTCCTGATATGCAGAGGGGAATCAATAAGGTGAACAAGATGGAAGTCATTAGTACCTGTCTTAGTTCACTGGCATTGAATTTAAAAAGATTCAGAGAAGAGGGACATAGGGAGAAAAGAAACTAGAATATGACTACCTGTTTACTCAGATATCGGATGGAGTAAGAGTCCAAGCATCTTATGATCGATATCCCCAAGGTAAATCCTACACTTTATTTTTCTGCAAGAAATGAGGTTAGTAGAAGGGTGAGTCAAGCTAGTATTTTCTAAGTTGCTGGTAGAATGTTTTGGTTGATAAACTAGGATAATGTATATAAAGTATCTCTGGAGTTAACACCCGTTCGATGTGGTTGTAGTATTGTAGTGATGGTGACTATAAGTTTGAGAATTTTGTGAATCCCTGCTATTTTCTAGAAACCTCTTTTCAAAAAATCAACCATTTGTTTTGCTTGAGGACAAGAAAAAAGATAAGTCTGGGGTGTTGATAGGTCATGGATTTTACCAATTTTTAACCATGACCTAGATATGATTTTCATGTATTTCATGAGTATTTGGAGCCTTTTTAGAGTAATTTACGGGTTTAGGAAATTATGAAGAAAATGAATGTTTTTGGAACATTTTGGAGACTTTGAAGAACATTCCTGCCGGAATGCAAAATCGACCGACGTTGCAAGATGAAAGACGATCGATGGTTACCCATTATGAACGATCGACGTAACACTGTCAACATCGATCGATTCATTTACCACCAGTAAATTTACAACAAAATTAGAAGACTTCAAGTTTCACAAAAGTTATGATAATTGCAGTATTAGTCTCTAGCCGCCTGTAGGCTACATTTTTAGGGTTTTGTATTGTTTTAAAAAGAGATATTTGCTTAGAGTTTAGAGATACCTAGTTTTTGGGAGAGCTACTTGTTTACTATTGAAGGAAGGAAGTCCTAGGAGATTGGAGAGAGGGGGTATGAGACTACAAAATAGAGATGATCTTGAAATCCTTTTTTTCTTTACTATTATTTTACTTTGCTTCTTGTTTACACAATGAGTTTTATTCATACCATCATAATATTTTCTTTTATGAATATGTCTGAGTAATCTCACTTATTAGATTTAGGTTTGTCATTTGGTTGATTTATGTGTTGATTTATGACTGCTGTTTAAGAGTTTTACATTTGTTCTTCAAGCCTAGTTAAGCTTAACACTAGATTTAGGATTGATCACCCTCAAATCTTAACCCTAGGATTTAATTGAGTCAAATAATCATTTCTCATTGCCTGAACCCTAATTAGTTTGATCTAACTCAACAGATTCATACGACAGTTGGTCTAAAGAGTTAGAGAATATTAATAACTTGTTCTTAAAGCTTTCTTGAAGAGTTATCGATCGTCGCGAGCATCTTCACATCGATCGATTACTTGAAAAGTGTATCAATCGATTGTCCACGAAGATAATCGATCGACTATAGAAAACTTCTTCGCATTGAAAAGTGTATCAATGAGATCCGATATCTCGACAAGGAAACCTGTTTGGTTTCGTCATTTATGTTTTAATTCATGAACAATTTAAAACCTTAAAGTCGGAAACCATTTGCATACTGATACCTAAGATAATACCTACGTTTAACTACTTTCCTAACTGAAATCTACTTCCAATCCAAGTTACTGAATAATCATCTGCTTGCTTTATTTTAATTATTGTTTTAAACCGTTTAAACCCATCTTTAGTCTAGCTATATTTTGATACTTAAATCTTTTGAGTAATCCCTCTGTCCTTGTGGATTCGATCCCTAAGTGCTACACTGAACCTCTTATTTGAGAGAGTAATTCACTCCTTACGATAATTTGAGTGATATCAGCTACCGGGAATCGTACAAAAAAAACAATAGCCTCAGAAAGTTATTTAACACTAGATTAGTTAACTAAGAAACTTCTTTACCATCGTATAGGAATGAATTTTCTTCTACTTTATGAGAAGGTTAACATTTTATTTATTAAAAAAACTTATATAACTTCATTATCAAAAATAATTTGTTTATTATGTACGAAAATACTATTTAAGGTTATGCGCATTATTATCTTATTGAAAAGATGGGAGATGGGTTATGTGCATGTGTGGCGAAACCATTACCTCAAGCACCGTCTGAAAAAATTCTTTTTGAAGATATGAAGATTTTTCTCAACTGAAAGATTCCATAGGATTTATATGGTAATATTCATAATTTTATATCAATTTTTTTTTTTATCAATTTGGTTGCCGAACATTGTATATTTCTATCAATTGATTGGGTATTTGTAATGATTTTTTCTTGAAATAACATTATTGTATACCACAATTTTGTTACAGATGTAATAAGATATATAAATAATATGAAGAAAATAGATGTTTGTAATCAGACAGCACATATCCTCTGAAAAGTTATTCTAATGTAATTGTTAGGAAGATATACCTTTTAGATCCAATTATATTAATGAGTTGGTAAGTATAAAATAAATCTCACACAATTTATGCAAAAAATAATTCTAAAGCTATAATAAAATTATTTAATATTTTTATCTTCTTTATTAAATTAAAAATTAAACAAAACCCGTTGTAACGCACGAGACTTATCTAGTAATTACATAAATAGAAGTTTTCTATTTATGTGTTCCAAGAAATAAAAAATTTTATGTTAAATGATAGAAATATATAAACTATGTATAATTTTTATGTGTAGCTAATATATTTTTGAGAAACAATCCCACACTTTTTAAAGTGCGGGTCAAAAATCTAATACCAGTTTATAGTTGGTTTCGGTTTTGATATTTTGTTGTTTTTTGGATTTGTGGAAAGTAAAACCAAATAATCATTTGTAATTGTATTTAGCTAGATGCATTGTTCTTAAATTAATGTTTATTTGGTTCAGTTACATTTCTATAAGAACCAATTAACATATCTCTTGATTCGGTTTCGATTTGAACAGTTTGTTTTGGTTCGATTAAATCTTTTTTATTCTTTCCAGTATGCTTACTAAACTTCTTATTAGCCAGAAAATGAAAATACCAACCATACACTTTCTTTATTATTTTAAACCAGTTAAATCATAAGCTATTTTTAACTGATTAAGAAGAAGCTGTTACATTCTCGCTTAATAATCTTCTCTCTTAATCCAATTCTACATACTTTTAGCATTCATATCGTGAGGGCGTAACCTCATTACATGGTAAACGGGACCAGAATCTCATTAACTCTAGCTGTGGTCTGGAACGGCGGGCTGTAACCGGCTACTAAATACTCGGGCGACTTTCCTTTGCTCTGCTCGATGTGCACTTTCCATTTAGTATTCTTGAGGCTGTCCATCAGAGCTGCAGCTTCTTTCTTGGCTATATCATCCGTCACATACCCACTGAACTGCCTCATGGCTACGTAGGTAGGTTTCCATGTCTGCACGTGGAGGTCATCGGCCAAAGGTGGGTTTTGTTGGTTCTTCTTTGGGAGGTAGAAAGAGACAGTGTAGACTGATTTACCGGGTGGTTTTTGTGTGATAACCGGAGCTGTCATGTTCATCTTTGTCTTGCTCTTGTTATCTCCTTGTATGTAACGAAATAGTCTGTACTCTCACCCCACCGATAAGAAATAAAATCAGTTTCGATTCAAGATAATTAAATAGGATACTGACATCACGTGCATTACTTTAACGAAACGTAGAAACCGCAAGAAAATGAAATCTTATTTTTGTTACTGTTTTCATCTATACAGAAAACGGAATAAAACTATTTAAAAGTCAACATTCTATTTCAATCAAAGTTCTAGTTACTGCACCTTTATATTTAAATATATCCCACATATATAAATAGTATTTATATTTATTTTGGATTTATTACTTAATTACTTAATGACGACAAATTTTTTTACTAAATTCTATTTCCTTTGCAAGATATTTAACGTACATATTCCGTATAAAACTTTACAGGTAAATGCTTATACGGTAGTTCACAGTCCAGTTATAGGATACTTTTAAATAACAAAAATTAGATTGAAACCCTTTTTCAAAAAAAAAAAAACAAAGATTAGATTGAAAATTATAAATAACCGTTGGAAACCGGTTTTGGAGGCTTCAGTCATGGATGGGGCAGTGATAGGCCCAGTGGACATCCAGACCGCAGATTTATACACACGAATCTCGTAGCCATTTCTGGATTCTGCCATTTCATAGGTTGGACACTCGTAGTGGTCACATGTTTCTGGACGCATCCCCATAGATAGGGATACAACCACGATTAGGCTGAGGCAAAAGGACAGCTGCAAGATGGTTAAGCCTGTTTTCATGGTTTCAATAGTCTTAGAATGAATAAATCTTTTTTTTCTTTAGATACTATTTGACATGTCTTATGTAATAAAGTATTTATACTGCTTTTGTGGAATTAAAATGCTCGATTTGTTGCCAAGTTTAAGATATTTGCATAAATGAAACAGATTCGTTAAACAACTATGGATATGATTTAGAAGAAAATGTATCCTATATTGATCAAAAAATTATGATTTACTAACTGAAAGAATATCTTTCATCATTATACAATATATATCGTATTTATTTCTGTTTATTTCTTTCCCCTTCAATCTTATTTCTTATATATTTTTAATAATATAATCAATCATTTTTAAAATGCAACTGAAAATTTATAATATTCTTATACCTATAACATAACTTGATTTTTAAAAATTAATAAAAACTGCAAAAAGTATTGATAAATAATTAAAAAAAAATCGTCATATGATAAAGAACATACTGTACTTCTATTATAAATGTTTTATTTCTTCAGCAACCATATTTTTTTTTTTTATAAATCTTATCTTAAGTATATACTATTCTTTGTCAGTTCTATATTAATTCAGAAATATATGCAACTCTTTATCGAATGTATGTGTAACCATATATAGATTTAAGGGGGATTTGCCAAATATGATTCAAAATTTTACTTTAAATGCAAAGTGTATACCACTTCAAATTAAATGCAAAAGTAACTCAAAAGTCTAGTGAAATTACAAACATCCCTTCATGACCAAACAAAAAAACAGAATTGTAGTCTTCTCATGAGCAAATTTACCTGAAAGTCTTCTCAAGATGTAGATATAAAAAATAATTTATAAATTTCATAAAAAGTATTTTGATATGGGTAAAATTATACTCATCTAATTATAAGCATTTGTAAATGATATAAACTTAGATTTAATAAATTTTTTTTTTTCAAAATAGATCAATGAATGTAAGTTAGTCATGATATTCTTTGGTTTAAGGTATGGTAACTATATTGTAGTATTGTATATGTTTTAGGGTTAGATTAGGGAATCTTAATATTTATTTTTTAAAGTAATTTTTAGCTATATGTGTTAAGTTTTGTGTAGATAAAACACTTTATAAGTTTAATTTAGGTTTAATAAAGTTTTTGTATGTCATTTATTCATATATATATATATATATATATATATATATTTGATTTCCGGGTTTTGGAAGACTTAATTTTTCGAAGATATAATGCACAAGAAGACTTATTGGACGACTTAACAACATTTTCCCGCTTAAATGTTAAGATAATTTAGGTTTTCCGCCTAAAATTAAGTCTTCCAATAAATCTTCCTTAACTCCACTGAAAGTCTTATAGTGTATTAGTTCTTAAAATAATTTATAAATTTCATGAAAATTATTTTGATAGGGGAAAAATCATAATCATCTAATTATAGACCTTTGTAAATGATATAAATTTAGATTTAATAAAATTGAATTGTTTTCGACATAAATGAGTGAACATAAGTTTGTTTTGATCTTTTTTGGTTTAGGGTTTNTCCACTGAAAGTCTTATAGTGTATTAGTTCTTAAAATAATTTATAAATTTCATGAAAATTATTTTGATAGGGGAAAAATCATAATCATCTAATTATAGACCTTTGTAAATGATATAAATTTAGATTTAATAAAATTGAATTGTTTTCGACATAAATGAGTGAACATAAGTTTGTTTTGATCTTTTTTGGTTTAGGGTTTGGTAATTATGTTATAGTATTATATGTGTGTTTTAAGGTTAGATTGTGGAATCTTAATTTTTTTAATACTAAATTTGACCTATAGTTTTGTGTATAATAAACACTTTATAAGATTATTTTTAAGTTTAATAAAGTTTTTTTATGTGATTTAGTTATATATTTGATTTTAGGGTTTTGGAAGACTTAAATTTTCGAAGATATAATGCACTAAAAGACTCTGGATGACTTAACAACAATCTCCGGCTTAAAATATTAAAATAATCTAGGTTTCCCGCCTAAAGTAAGTTTTCTAGGCAAATAGTAAGTTTTCTAGGTAAATAGTAAGTCTTCTGGTTGAATAATAAGTCTTTTAGACGAATAGTAAATCTTCAAAGTACGTCTTATGGGTGAATAGTGAATTTAAGGTCTTGAAAAATTCTTCGAAGACTTTCATATAAGTCTTCTGAAATCTTCAGTATTGGAATTGGAATTTTTTGTCTTTCTATATAAATAAAAATTAATACATTTTTTGTCTTCCTCTCAAATGGAGGCAACAAAATGTAATATTTCTCACTCTAAAATTCTCTAATCTCGCTCTAAACTATTTGAATTTGATAACACCGAACATTATATCAATTTCTCATTTTATGTGTTTCTCACTATTTTATTTTGTTTTTGCAGGTTTTTCATTACATAGAAGACATCTTTCAGTCATTTAAAAGTAGATCTATAAATTTTTTATATGTATTTTTGTGTCTTTTATATATTAGATTCTAATAAGTTATAGATTCAACATATGTTGAATTTTTTCTCTGTTTTGATGTTATTTCAACGTTTCTAGATATGCAGATTTTTTCAGATCTGAGTCAGATATTGGAAAACTTTCAAAAGACATTCAGAAGACTTTCCTGAAAGTCTTCTGACATTGTCTTAAGTCTTCTGGCGTAGTTTTAAGTCATCTGACGTGGTCTTAAGTCTTCTAACGTAGTTTTCATGTATGATTTTTTCTTCATTTAGTAATCTTTTGTTGCATAAAGCTATTATCTTTTTTTCCAAACTAAAATTCTCCAGCCTCTCTTTAATCTCTTTAAACATGAAAACACCAAACTTTATATCAATTTCTTAATTTTTTCTTATGTCGTTGTTACTAATTTATCTTGTTTTTGTAGGTTTTTTCATATCTGAGTCAGTCATTGGAAAACTTACGGAAGACTTTCAAAAGACGTTCAGAAGACTTTCTTGGAAGTCTTCTGGCGTAGTCTTAAGTCTTCTGACGTAGTCTTAAGTCTTCTGACGTCCCTCATATCAAGTGGAGTCCAAGCTTGTCTTCGTGGAGGAATGATCTATAATAGTTTTGTGATTTGTATGTGTACTTTTTAGTTGAGATTTTTTTGTGTAAATTTGAAGAAATACTAATGGATAATATGGTAAATATGTTTATTGTCCAAAATTACTTGACATTATTAAAGTAAACAAGAGTAGAATAAAAGTATTGTTCTATGTTTGAAAAATCAGTAATGATGTTTCTTAAGATGTAATATGTGCTAACAATTTGTTTTCCGCTTTTACAAATCAATGAAATAAAAAGGAAAAATGATTACTAGCTACCTGAAGTATCGGCCATCACATGGCTGACCATGCAAAGAAAAAAATGTACACTCAACTACATGAAGTATATGGTATGCATAGTAACATCCATGAACTTTATGTTGTTATGTAGTTAACATCACAAGGCTAATAACAATTAATTACATCACAAGATTAATTACATTTATAACATATAAAAACATTTTAGATATGGAAAACATTTTTATATTTTAAATTTTTATTATTATGATATTTTATTTTAAAAAGTGTTATACAACAATATTAAAAATTTATTTTATTTCAGAAAAACTTTTAACTTTATTTTAATTTATATTTTTAATAGTTTGTCCTTTATTTTTCTATATGATTTGTTAGGTGAAATTCTATTTTTACCCTATTTGTTGTAGCACAATTCATTTTTCCTTCATTAAGGATATATTTTTACAATTACATTTTTCACTAAATGGAAAAAGACTTTTCTACCAATTTTTATAAACATATATAAATATAAATAACTATGTAAATAGTTAATTCATTACAAAAATATTTTTCAAAACGTTTTATATCTTTAAAATGTCTTTATAAACATTTCCAGTAAACAAATTTAAGTATTTTATTGCAAAAACTTTTGTATTAAAATATTAAAAATATTAAAAACATTTTAGTTTATTGAAAATGTTTATAAAGACATTTATAAAGAGATGTAAAAATGTTTTCAAATATACCTAATTATGTAGTTTCATTAAAAAAAACCAATACTTTTCTATCCTTACATTATAAATATAAATAATTATTTAAATCATGCATAAAAATAAATGCTAAACTAACAAAATAATAAAATATGTAAAATTAAGATAAAGTTATTTTTTTAAATAACATTAATTTTAATATTATTGTATAAAACTTTTTTTTAAAATAAAAATATTTTTAATAATAAAAAAATCAAGTAAAAAAGATTTTCCATATCTTAATTTTTTTTTTCTATTTATATTTTTTATTAATGTAATTAGTCTTGTGATATAATTAGAATAATTGATCTTGTGATGTTGCGTACATAACAGCATAAAGTTCATGGATGTTAGTATGCATATCATATACCTCGTGTAGTTGAGTGTGCATTTCTTTACTTTGCATGGTCAGCCATGTATTGGCCAATACTTCAGATAGCTGACAATCATTTTTCCAAATAAAAAACTTCATTGGCTTTCAAATTCAAAACATGATGTTCATTGTGTAGTTCTTCTTATCTTTGGATCTCCAATACTCTGCAAAAATATAAGTTTGTAACTATAGACAACTTCTTCGCATTAACTTATAATAGTTGTTCATCACTTTTAACTTCTGAGAAGTAAAACCAACAAAGTCATTTAAGGGGTAAACCAATAAATTTTGTAATTCTACAGAGTTAAGATATAATGAGTAAGTTAACTCTTCCAACTTCATTTTCATGTACACGTTATAATCTTTTTGAAATTATTTAACACTTTTGAAAGTTAAAAAACTTATCCTAAATTACTTAACATCCTTAAAATTACAAGTTTACAAAAACTAATGTGGAAGACTTCCACGGAAGACTTCTGCGAGAAGACATTAAAAACATTAAAACATGAATATTAATAACTTCATAATTATCACCAATTAAGCTATGAATTTCATTCAGGACCCCAAATATTATCTAAAACACATGAATTAAAAAATAAAATCTTAAGAATTCATTTTAAATTTGAAGAAAATGAAAGTTTATTATACATTATCGTGGAAGACTTACCTAGAAGTTTTCCATTTAGGTCATTTGCAATTAAAAGGAAGACTTTCAGAGAAGTCTCCTCTATAGGAAATCTCTTTGGAAGTCTTCCTTTGTAAATATTGACTTACTTTTGTAATACAAAAATTCTCGGAAACACCTGAGAAGAAGACTTACCTGGAAGTCTTCTCGGATAAATGTGTTAGTTTTGCAGTTGACCAATCTATGTCAGAAAATTTTTTTTCTACAGAAGACTTCTAGGTAAATCTTCTCACCTTTACATTAAGTCTACTCGCAATCTTTGTAAGTCTTCATAGGTTACTTTTGCAATTGACTATATTTGACTTTTGTTGAGAAGACTTTCAAGTAAGTCTTCACTCAGAAGACTTACAAGTAAGTCTTCTTTGATTACCTTAGGTTTGACCAGAATCACATAATAAAAATCTGGAAAATTTCTAGGTAAGTCTTCCGGCAGAAGACTTCCAGGTAAGTCTTCGGGTGGAAGACTTACCTGAAAGTCTCCCAATTTAAATTAAATGTTTTAAATTTAAAATTTTAATTTCAAAAGTAACCTACACAGACTTCTGTAGATTTAATGTAATTGTTGAGAAGACTTCCAGGTAAGTCTTCTACCGGAACACTTACCTAGAAATATTCCATAGAAAGTCAAATTTATGATACATATTAGTTAATTGGAAAACTAACATATTTATCCAAGAAGACTTCCAGGTATGTTTTCTCGATTTTTATTTGTCAAGAAAGAAAATTTGGAAAACTTCAATGATAGCCTTCTCTAAAAACACACAAAAAAATTCAATTGCAAAACTAATATATTCTTTGACCAGATGACTTTCGTGGAAGTCTTCTCGACTGAGAAGACTTACGAAGACTTACACTTAAGTCTACTGGCAAACAAATCTGAGAAAAAATTCAATTCATACCTTCAACAACCACTGAGAGATCTTGCTTATGGTTGTTTATGGATTTTGAGCTAATTGATGGAAATTGTATTTTCGTGATTAATTGATGAAGATGAGGATGAGAGAGTAAAACAATCAATTTCAAAAAAATAAAAATAAAAAGGAATAATATTTTCATGATTAATCATAACTTCTGGGGTGGATAGGACAAATGAAATGTCTAGAAAAAAAAAGAAGGTTAGTTTTGTGTTTGTCTTAGAGTTTTTAGTCACTTATGAAAAAATTCCTAGTTTGCATTCATGATTAGCCAACATATGGGACTGGTATGGTTAACAAGTATCTATGGGAAAAACTTCATAAAACATATGCAACTCCTTATTGAGTGTATGTGTTTCTTCATCAAACATATGTATTTCTTCCTTAAACTTATGTGACTTTTCACATTGTATTTCTTGGTCATTTATTAATATGATACATTGCAAACAGAAGAAGATGATCAATTAATAACTAAATTAGATAGTTATCAGAACACGGTACAAAGTAAAATAGTATATTACATTATTTGTTTTATGTTATATTAAGAGATTTGTCATATAGCTTTTCTAGGAATGGAAACTCAGATATCCAGATTCAGTTAATCTATTTGGATTTCAGATTTTTAGAGTTAGAAATTTAATCTTATTCAGATATTTACAAATTCCAGATTGAATTTGGTTTGAATCCTTGCGGGTTTTTGTTCAGATTTTGGTATCCATTTTAATTATGTAATTTTTAACAAAAATCTAAATATAGTTAGCTCTTCAAAATCCAAAATAAATAATATAAAAGATTAATTTAAATAATATAAGTCTAAATACTTAAATTTACATGAAAATTAGTTCAGTTTAGATATTTGGATGGAGAACAAATAGATTTTCAGTATTTTGATTTTTTTTTGTTACTTTTAGATATTTACTTGTGACTAATTTGATAACTTTTAGAAATTTTCATATTTTTAAATATCTACTAGATATAAAATTAGAAATAATTTACGTATTTAAGTATATAATTGTGATTTAGATATAGTATCTAAGATATTTTGGGTCAGATTCGGGTCTGATTATTCAGACTTATCTTCTCTTACTAAACTAAAGCAAAATAAAATAAATGAAAAAAACAATTGTTGGTGTCAAAATCGGTCACAACGGAATGAATGGCAAAAAGTCTCCGCAGAATCGTTTTATAAAACTCGAGAATCGTTTTATAAAACTCGAAGAATCGTTTTCTAAAACTCGAGAATCGTTTTATAAAACTCGAAGAATCGTTTTATAAAACTCGAGAATCGTTTTATAAAACTCGAAGAATCGTTTTATAAAACTCGAGAATCGTTTTATAAAACTCGAAGACCATTTTATAAAACTTGAGAATCGTTTTATAAAACTCGAGAATCATTTTATAAAACTTGAGAATCGTTTTATAAAACTCGAGAATCGTTTTATAAAACTCGAGAATTTTTTTATAAAACTCGAGAATCATTTTATAAAACTCGAGAAACATTTTATAAAACTCGAAGATCGTTTTATAAAAACTCGAAGGATCGTTTTATAAAACTCGAGAATCATTTTATAAAACTCGAGAATCGTTTTATAAAACTCGAAGATCGTTTTACAAAATCGCGAAAAATCAAAACCGCCGCAAAACGCGAACTAGTCACGACTAGTTCGCCAGCAGGCGAACTAGAGACTCCCCAACGGCGAACTAAGAGTTGTTGACTTTGCCCCACCGGTTCTTATCACCTAGTTCGCCATATGGCGACCTGGCCAAGCTGAACTAGCTCGCCGTACGTCGAGCCGACCATCCCGAGCCTCGATCTCCCACATCCTTGATTCAAGACATACGTCCTTCCACACGATCGTATTCCAAATAACGGTCGAAATGTCTTCTGTTTCGTCTCGATCCGTCCTATCGTTCGAGTTTTACGATAAAAACCGTAAAACTTTGTTTTCTCGAAAAGAACTCGAGGAAATCGTATAAAACGGCAACGGTTAAACGAAACACCAAATATTGCCTAAATTATACGATTTATTCGAGATTTTTCATAAAAATCGTAAAAAACACGTTTTTAATAAAACCCTGAGTAAATCGTAGAAAACGGCAACGATTAATCGAAACATCGAACATTGCTTAGCTTTACGATTAACTCGAGAAACTTATCTAAAAACGGCATCGTATCAGGAAACGATCTCGTCTAAAGTCGTAAAACGGATTTATCGCAAAACGGCTCGGAAAGTCATAAAACACAATAAAAGCCACTCGCGACTTTAAACGAAGTCCAACCCGAAGATACGACGACGTTTTGGCGATTTACTCGCAAAAAGAAGATAAATGTCAAACTTGAAGATAAATGTCAAGTTTGAGGATAAATAGAAGATTTCCGCGGGAAAAAAGGAAAGATCGAGATAAATGGAAGATTCCCAGTAAACTTGAATCTGGGCGAAATGGAAAGACTAAGCCGCCTAGGAAGGGAGTATATAAGCAAGAGGCATAGGGCAGAAGCAAAGGGACGAAATCCAGAGCTCTCATCTGAGACTTTTACAACTTTTCTAGACTTAGAATTTTCCGCACTTAGAAACTTAGGCTTTTCCTCGACAAGTTCGGTTTCTATGACTGGCGCTAAATTACTAGACGAACTCGCCTAGGCGGTTCGATCTCTGGTCCAGTTCTATCAACTGAACTACGTTCGACTTGATCCTCGAAAGGGGTACGTAGGCAGCCTTTCATAAGGTTCAGTCCGAAATCATTCAGATCCTTTTTCTTATCTTTTTCCGTCTTTTGTTATCGAGCTGCGACTCGATTAGGTTTAAGGTTTTTATGTTGATAACTCGCTGACGGCCATGCAGCCAAAGCCTTTGTAAACCCTTGTAATGATCACAACGCTCTTACGCGAAATCGAAATAAGATCTACTTTTTCTTTAAATTCGTTTTATTACGTTTTTTCGTATTTTTCCGCATTTATTTGGTTACTTGTCGTTTGCTTTCTCAGAGATCCGGTTCCTCTGGAAAATTAAGGTTTTCCTAAGTTTCCTTATTTGACGGAAGTCGACAAGTGTGAATTTCCGTTCCCACAGTTTGGCGCTAGAAGGAGGGGGGGTCGGATTACTCTTACTCATAGCCGAGAAACGCTTGACCAAAACGATGTCTGGAGGTATGAAAGACAAAGTCGCAACTCGTAAAAAGATGCTGGTAAAACAACTCCAGCAGCGACTGCTCCTACAGCCAACGCTCACGCAAACGCTGTAGTACTCAACAAAATTGAAAACCTAATGGCGACTCTTCGCCACGGGAAGAGCGACAAAACAAGCTCACGATTTCTTTCTCAGATCACTGAGGGCAACGATAAAATCTATCAAACCCCATAGTGTTTTTCTTATTTCCGAGTTGGACAAATCTCACGGGTTGAGCAAAAGACGTTTTCCGAGAACTTTTCGGAAAAATAATACTTGCTCTCCCAGAAACCGCGGAACAAACCGCAAGTTACTCGCGAAATAAACCATGGGTTACTCGCGGAAAAACTCTAGGTTATTCATGTTAAAACCCTAGGTTTTTCACGGAAAACTTCTAGATTATTTGCGGCAAACCCGTAGGTCACCCGCGGAAAGTCCCTAGGTTATTCGCGGAAAAACCCTAGGTTACTCGCGGAAAAACTCCAGGTTATTCGCGACAAAAACCGTAGGTTATTCACGGCAAAATCCTAGGTTATTCGCGAAAAAACCCTAGGTTGCTCGCAGAAGAATCTTAGGCTACTCGCAGAATCGGGCAATACTATCCACCCGAAAAGACCGTGCATGAGTCGGCCAAGCAACCTAGCTTGCCATCTTGGCGAGCTGACCGGCTTTCCACCTCGTCCTAGAGGCACTGAATTTTCCCCGAGGGTCCGCACAATCCAACTCATAGCTACGGTGAGCCTGATCGTACTCTAAACAATAATCGCACTGCTTTTCTTTTCATCTCAATCGGACTTTCTGTTGAGACTCTACGACGAAAACAAGTCAACTCGACGAATCGAGATCACCCGCGCCAAGCGTCTTAGCTCACCAAACGTAGGCTAAACCAAGCGTCTTAGCTCGCCGAACGTAGAGTTAAATCAAGTGTCTTAGCTCGCCAAACGTAGAGCTAAATCAGACGTCTTAGCTCGCTGAATGTAGAGCTAAACCAAGCATCTTAGCTCGCCGAATGTAGAGCTAAACAAAGCGTCTTAGCTCGCCGAACGTAGAGCTGAACCAAGCGCCTAGCTCGCCCGAGAGACGCTGACTTTGCCCCAAGGGTTCTTACCATCCGGATCGCCACACGGCGAGCTGAAAGGGTTCACCCGACTTGCCCTACGTCGAGCTGAACCAATCCTCGAGTTTCTCTCTCGAGTCTTGATCGCGCTGATTCTCGTTTCGACCCAATCGGAATTTCCATCGGGATTTTACGATAAAATCGTGAAGACTTGTTTCTTCGTATAAGTTCGAAGCAATCGTCTAAAATGGCAACGGTTGACTTAACATCAAAGTTGCCTAAACTATACGAGAAATCTGAACTCTCTAGATCCAATCCGGTTTTACGAAACTCTGCCACACTAAGTCGAAAACATCCAATCATAAACCCGTGATTGATTTTTTTTCGATATACAAAGCGCACCTAGTCGGTCAAATAAAACCAGCAATACGAAGAAACAAGAACATGAGCTCCGATGGTTAAGTCTTCTCCTCGCTCCGATACTCTTGCTGGTAATTTGTCGAAGACCGGTAAGTCAAAAGACGAAGAACGAAGAATAGACGATCCCAAATCATCGATGAAACTAAGGCATAACTCGCAAACCGATCCAATCTATCGTACAACCGAGAAACGATCGCCACGCATTCAAACGTACTCATTTCTTAAAAGAAAGAGGGAGCTAGAGACGCTGAAGTTGTCTTAAAACCGACTCGCTCCTAGAAGTTTTCGTAAATCAGACATACTCCAAGTCATCTCCGATCCACCATGGTCTTTAATCGACCCGGATTGTCGATCATCCCAATCCTTCAAACAAAACTCGTCTTTCTTCTTTCGCCAAACATTTTTCCTCGCATCAAGAAAACGCTTTCTAAAATAAGCGGAAAAATATTCGGACGATGCAACGCCTCGTCGAAATCATCCCAAAAGCAAACGACAATCTAAAAACCGTCTTAAGTGATAAAGACTGATCCAAACCGTCTGGGAAATAATCTCGAGGAATATACAGCATCTCTCGTCGCAATCATGCGGTTAGAAAATCTCTGCGAAACTTAAGAGCGAAACTCGATTATTTGCCGAAGTCATAAAGATCTTCTCAAACTTAATAAAACAAGTATAAGAGTCGAAATCTTTACGCAGCAAAGCATTGATCTCATTTTCCATCAAACCAAGTGAGTCACGGAATAATGTCAAGAACATTTTCGGCGAAAGAAAAATCGAGAACACAAAAGAGCAATAGAGAACACGTCTTCCCTTCTCGCCGACTAATCTTATTGCTGATTATGTGATTCATTCCGTCCGAGAAACCCACTAAAACATTTTTCGAATAAATCTCGGTGAAAGAAATTTTGGTAAAACTCCGCGAGTGACTCCGAAAAAACCATCACCGAAGAATCAAAACTAAGCGGAAGGTTTCTCAAAAAATCTGCGGAAACATTGTTAACCCAATTCATCGTGTCGATTACTAAATTCATCGCCCGTTGCTTACGCGAGAAATCCTTTGTATGGTCAGGATCGTGTCATAACGAAGTAACTTCGAAAGTAAACGTAACAGGTTTTGCGAAAAGTATTTTCCTTATAGGGAAAACCAAGCTATACGATCCGGCACTGGGCGGCCAATCTAAACTTTGCCTCCTCGTGACACGATATGAAAGATCTCACTCTTTAGCCCATCGATTCACGAGCATCCGCTCTCATTCCTCCCGTTTACATCCGAGAATGAGACCGCCCCGCAAACAACTCCGCACGGGCTCTGCATCGAGCTTCTTAGGATCTGTCTCCCTCGAGTAAAAAAGAAACAACTTCCATACAAACAAATGAAAGATTATACGAAACTTTCATCGTATAAATCAAACCTACAACGGAAAAACGTTTCCAATAACCACGGGAATACTTGGCATATCAAGCTCGACAAACGCTACTTGGCTATTGTCCGATCGCGCTTCACTTCAATGCCAAGTTTACAAACCGACTCGACCTTTTCGATAGCACGAAAGTGTCGGGGTCTAATCCTCTACCAAATACGACCTTGGCTGTATGGCTGAACACAACCTTCACGCCAAGCCAATACATTCAATGGATAATGCAAACTTGTCAAAAATCTGCTAAGTTCTGTATTCTCGCGATTCACTCTATTCTCGAAGCAAGTTGCCTACAAAATCCGACGTATAAGAGAACACTCGTACCTGAGCTCCTAAAGCCGTATGAATCTCGGAAGGTCAACACTTCACAAAGCACCGTAACGAAAAACGCTTCGTTTCGGGGAAACAACTTACGCGACCTCTCGGTCCTAATTGCTCTAGCACAAATCATAAAGCTACCTAACATCCAAACAGGAATGAAAGTTTTAATTGCGAATATCCGCAAACGAACCAAAGTGTTCCTGCAAAGCATGATCAAGACAAAACCCTAGCAACACCGCGCAACATCTTCGAGCCCGCAAACGTTCCGAACAAGAAACGCGGCATAAAAAGAAAAAACCAACTTTCGGCACTGCGAGACGTCGCAGACGCCCGGAGATTAGTTTTTCGACACAAGTACCTTCCTCGATAAAGTCATTTTCTTGGAAGACCTAACAGTCCGTCCGCGACTATAAAACTACGCAAAACTTCTTAACATACGTATCCTTCGCCAAGGCCAAAACAACGTAAACATCTATCACCTAAAAAGTTTGTTGCTGATCACAACAAACTCGAAACAGTCCTAAACAAACTGAAGTTATCTCGCAGAGATAGCTCTCGAACACCCGACACAAGGGTAATAGCGCTATAAAATAAATCCAAACTTTTGGTCAGCACTTCCGGGCAACTTAGAAATTGTTCCCGGTGAGATGCTCGGTTCCAACCAGACGAATCGTATAAGCCGAGAACCAATCGCGGATTCTAAATCGGTATGGGATCAGGTTAAAATCGCAACAAGCAAAACGAAAGCCGACTAGTCACCGCATAGCCTCAATCCGAAAGTAAACCTAGGTCTTGCCCTAAACCCAGCACACTGGTCGCTAACGTCTCAAGGCATGAATCGAGATCCTAAAGGCATGTCTCTTCGTCTATATCTAAACACTCACTCGATTTACTAAACATCCTAAAACGAGTAAACGAACAAGGCGATACACTAAGGGAAAAAGGAATGCGAGACGAC
>CAKOAT010225599.1:64212-78278 GCA_932364175.1 Eruca vesicaria subsp. sativa | reverse complement strand
TGCTAAAGTTATTTTCATGGAATATGGGCATCACTTCTAATTATAAAATGACTAAATTACTAAACTTCATATACCACCTAATAAATGGACTAGACCTTATAAAAATATCAATTTTATGAAGAAATGGGAATATCTAAGGTCTCAAACCTCTTTAATATACATACTATGCCAGTGCATGATCCATAAATGCATTAAAACAAAATTGTTTAATTTTTAATTTATCTTAAAATATGTGGGTTAATCCCTACGAAAATATTGATTTTTCCAAAAAAAATACCATCTACACTATTTAGGTTCTTTAGTGTTGTTTTAAAAATACCTAACCACATTCCTAATTTATATATATTTGTGCTAAACTTATTTTCATGGAAAACAGGCCTCACTTCTTATTATCAAACGAATAATTTATTTAAACTCCATATACCACCTATTAAGTGAACTAAACCCTATAAAAATCTCAATTTCTGAAGAAATGAGGATATCTAAGGTCTCAAACCTCTTTAATATTCATACAATATCAGTGAATGATGCATCAATGCAACAAAACAAAAATTTCATATTTTTAATTTATCTTGAAATATGTGGGTTAACCCCTACGAAAATACTGATTTTCCAATAAGTACTATATATGCTATTTAGGTTCTTTAATGTTGTTTTATAAATACCTAACCAGATTCCAATTTTATATGTATATATATGTGTTCTAAACTTATTTTCATGGCAAATGCGAATCACTTCTAATTATCAAATGACTAATTTATTTAAACTTCATATACCACCTAATAAATGGAGTAAACCCTATAAAAATCTCAATTTTATGAAGAAATGGGAATATCGAAGGTCTCATACCTCTTTAATATTCATGATGTGTCAATGCATGATGCATCAATGCATGAAAACAAAAATTTCTTATTTTCTAATTTATCTTGATATATGTGGGTTAACCCCTACGAAAATATTGATTTTTCCAAAAATTACCATCTACACTATTTAGGTTCTTTAGTGTTGTTTTAAAAATACCTAACTACATTCCTAATTTATATATATTTGTGCTAAACTTATTTTCATGGGAAACAGGCCTCACTTCTAATTATCAAATGAATAATTTATTTAAACTTCATATACCTCATATTAAGTGGACTAAACACTATAAAAATATCAATTTCTGAAGAAATGAGGATATCTAAGGTCTCAAACCTCTTTAATATTCATACAATGTCAGTGAATGATGCATCAATGCATTAAAACAAAAATTTCATATTTTTTAATTTATCTTGAAATATGTGGGTTAACCCCTACAAAAATACTGATTTTTCCAATAAATACCATCTAAACTATTTAGATTCTTTAGTGTTGTTTTAAAAATACCTAACCACATTCAAAATTTATAAATATGTGCGCTAAATTTATGTTCATGGCAAATGGACATCACTTCTAATTATAAAGACTAAATTACTAAACTTCATATACCACCTAATAAATGGACTAGACCTTATAAAAATATCAATTTTATGAAGACATGGGAATATCTAAATTTTCAAACCTCATTAATATTCATATTATATTAGTGCATGATGAAAAAATGCATTAATACAAAAAAAAAATCATATTTTTAATTTATCTTGAAATATGTGGGTTAACCGCTATGAAAAGTACTGATTTTCCAATAAGTACTATCAATGCTATTTAGGTTCTTTAATGTTGTTTTAAAATTACCTAACAACATTCCAATTTTATTTATATGTGTTCTAAACTTATTTTCATCGCAAGGGCATCACTTCTGATTATCAAATGACTAATTTATTTAAACTTCATATATAACCTAATAAGTAGACTAGACACTATAAAAATCTCAATTTTATGAAGAAATGGGAATATCTAAGGTCTCAAACCTCTTTAATATTCATGTTGTGTCAATGCATGATGCATCAATGCATGAAAACAAAAATTTCATATTTTCTAATTTTTCTTGATATATGTGGGTTAACCCCTACGAAAATATTGATTTTTCCAATAAATACCATCTACACTATTTAGGTTCTTTAGTGTTGTTTTAAAAATACCTAACCACATTCCTAATTTATATATATTTTTGCTAAACTTATTTTCATGGAAAACAGGCCTCACTTCTAATTATCAAATGAATAATTTATTTAAACTCCATATACCACCTATTAAGTGGACAAAACCCTATAAAAATCTCAATTTCTGAAGAAATGAGGATATCGAAGGTCTCAAACCTCTTTAATATCCATACAATATCAGTGAATGATGCATCAATGCAATAAAACAAAAATTTCATATTTTTAATATATCTTGAAATATGTGGGTTAACCCCTACAAAAATACTGATTTTTCCAATAAATACCATCTAAACTATTTAGGTTCTTTAGTGTTGTTTTAAAAATACCTAACCACATTCAAAATTTATAAATATGTGTGCTAAAGTTTTTTTCATGGAAAATGGGATTCACTTCTACTTATAAAATGACTAAATTACTAAACTTCATATACCACCTAATAAATGGACTAGACCTTATAAAAATATCAATTTTACGAAGAAATGAGAATATCTAAATACTCAAACCTCATTAATATTCATATTATGTCAGTGCATTATGCAACAATGCATTAAAACAAAAAAATCATATTTTAAATTTATCTTGAAATATGTGGGTTAACCCCTACGAAAGTACTGATTTTCCAATAAGTACTATCTATGCTATTTAGGTTCTTTAATGTTTTTTTTAAAATACCTAACCACATTCCAATTTTATATGTATATATATGTGTTCTAAAATTATTTTCATGGCAAATGGGAATCACTTCTAATTATCAAATGGCTAATTTATTTAAACTTCATATACCACCTAATGAATGGAGTAAACCCTATAAAGATCTCAATTTTATGAAGAAATGGGAATATCTAAATTTTCAAATTAATCTCTTTAATATTCATACTATGTCAGAGCATGATGCATCAATGCATTAAAACAATTTTTTGTATTTTCTAATTTATTTTGATATATGTGGGTTAACCCCTACGAAAATTTTGATTTTTCCAAAAAAATCAAAATCTACACTATTTAGGTTCTTTAGTGTTGTTTTAAAAATACCTAACCACATTCCTAATCTATATATATTTGTGCTAAACTTATGTTCATGGAAAACAGGCCTCACTTCTAATTATCAAATGAATAATTTATTTAAACTGCATATACCTCATATTAAGTGGACTAAACCCTATATAAATCTCAATTTTTGAAGAAATGAGGATATCTAAGGTCTCAAACATCTTTAATAGTCATAGAATGTCAGTGAATGATGCATCAATGCATCAAAACAAAATTTTCACATATTTTTAATTTATCTTGAAATATGTGGGTTAACCCCTACAAAAATATTGATTTTTCCAATAAATACCATCTAAACTATTTAGGTTCTTTAGTGTTGTTTTAAAAATACCTAACCACATTCAAAATTTATAAATATGTGTGCTAAAGTTATTTTCATGGCAAATGGGCATCACTTCTAACTATAAAATGACTAAATTACTAAACTTCNATTTATCTTGAAATATGTGGGTTAACCCCTACAAAAATATTGATTTTTCCAATAAATACCATCTAAACTATTTAGGTTCTTTAGTGTTGTTTTAAAAATACCTAACCACATTCAAAATTTATAAATATGTGTGCTAAAGTTATTTTCATGGCAAATGGGCATCACTTCTAACTATAAAATGACTAAATTACTAAACTTCATATACCACTTGATAAATGGACTAGACCTTATAAAAATATCAATTTTAAGAAGAAATGGGAATATCTAAATTTTCAAACCTCTTTAATATTCATACTATGTCAGTGTATGATGCAACAATGCATTAAAACAAAAAATTTATATTTTTTAATTTATCTTGAAATATGTGGGTTAACCGCTACGAAAATACTGATTTTCCAATAAGTACTATCTATGATATTTAGGTTCTTTAATGTTGTTTTAAATATACCTAACCACATTCCAATTTTATATATATATATATATATATATATATATATATATATATATATATATGTGTTCTAAACTTATTTTCATGGCAAATGGGCATTACTTATAATTATGAAATAACTAATTTATTTAAACTTCATATATAACCTAATAAGTAGATTAGACCCTATAAAAATCTCAATTTTATGAATAAATGGGATTATCTAAGGTCTCAAACCTCTTTAATATTCATACTATGCCAGTGCATGATGCATCAATGCATTAAAACAATTTTTTATTTTTTTTTATTTATCTTGAAATATGTGGGTTAACCCCTACGAAAATATTGATTTTTCCAAAAAATACCATCTAAACTATTTAGGTTCTTTAGTGTTGTTTTAAAAATACCTAACCACATTCCAAATTTATATATATGTGTGCTAAACTTATTTTCATGGAAAACAGGCCTCACTTCTAATTATCAAATGAATAATTTATTTAAACTTCATATACCACCTATTAAGTGAACTAAACCCTATAAAAATATCAATTTCTGAAGAAATGAGGATATATAAGGTCTCAAACCTCTTTAATAGTCATACAATGTCAGTGAATGATGCATCAATGCATCAAACAAAATTTTCACATTTTTTTAATTTATCTTGAAATATGTGGGTTAACCCCTACAAAAATATTGGTTTTTCCAATAAATACCATCTAAACTATTTAGGTTCTTTAGTGTTGTTTTAAAAATACCTAACCACATTCAAAATTTATAAATATGTGTGCTAAAGTTATTTTCATGGCAAATGGGCATCACTTCTAATTATAAAATGACTAAATTACTAAACTTCATATACCACCTAATAAATGGACTAGACCTTATAAAAATATCAATTTTTTGAAGAAATGGGAATATCTAAATTTTCAAACCTCATTAATATTCATATTGTGTCAGTTCATGATGCAACAATGCATTAAACTCGTTTTTATTATTATCTGAATATATTTTTAATTACGATTTAACATATGTCATAATCTTACACATATAATTGCCACATGTCACAATCGTGTTTATTATCTAAATTTATTTTTAATTAGATTTAACATATGTCACAATCTAACACATATAATTCCACATGTTACAATCGTGTTAATTAGCAAATTTTAGAAACCAAATTTTATATAATAAGAGACATCTTAATGGTGATCGTTAACATAGTTGATCAGTAAAACTAAGATTTTGATTTGTGGCCATTTGATTTGATGGAAGAAAAAAAATATACATTACAATGAAAATTTATATGGAAAACTAAAATATAATAAAATATGAGTTTTTACATGATGAAATGAAAGAAATAGCATGAAACTCATGCATCAGTAATTTAACAAAGATTTTAATCTAATTAGTCTATAACTGAAGAATAATAAATTTACCACAAGATGATCGCCTATAAAAAACATTTTAACTGGGTCAAATTTAGAATCATTTAAATGATATTTTCTGATCTCTTTTGGACACTGAAATAACAAAAAAAAAACCCAATTCAGTGTAAAAATAAAAGAAACTATTATCTTCTTGAATTGAATGTTAAATTTATTCAAATCAAAGTATTATGTTTACTTCAACTGCATCTTATTTTGAAAGTGTAAAGAAATAAAAATTGTTTGAACAACTGGCAAAAACATAATTTTGTAATTGGTCATGTTGCCGAAAATACTTAAATAAAATAATTAACTTTTGGACTAGCTGTAGATGTAATTTAGATACTAATATCAGCTTTTTCCGGCTTAACAAATTTACAAACGGCCGACAGAAAAGGAGTCATTCCGCGCGCTTTGATCATCACCGTTAGATTTACTCAAAGAGCTAATAGCCAACGGTCACGATCATCACACAATCTCTGAACATATATCTTTATTTCTAAAATCTTCACAGAAATTAAGGAAGCGTGAATGATAGGTCTTCTATAGTTTTTGACCATGGCGGATCTTATATTAGCTATATCCGCTCCTCCGTAGATACAACTAAACATTTCCATTAATAAATGTCTATAAGTACTGTCTAAATACTTTTTTTTGTTTCTTTGTTACGTTTTCTTGGCAGAGGAGGGAAAGAAGAAGGAGAGATAAGTTGGCATCATCATCGTCTCTCTTTCTTTCTTTCTCTTCTCTTTAAAGCATCATCTTCGTGTTTTCTTTTGTAAAATTCTGCTTAAAACGATGAATGTGATGCGTAGATTGACGAGTATGGCTTCTGGACGTAGTTTCGGCACCTCTAATAACGTAAGGATGTTTCCTTTTCAAGTAGTTTCGTGATTCGATGGTTTTTTTAAAGCCTTTTCTTGTTTTTTAGGTAGGAGAAGACGAGACGCCAAGATCGAAGAAGCCTAACAAAACTCGTGAAGATATAGAGTCTACGGAAACGGCTACGTACGAGAGAGGTTCTACTTGTTTAGGAGATGATAAGACACGAGAAGAATCTGTCTCTACGACAGAGAGTTCTCATTCATTACCAAAAGACATGGCAAGCGGTGTTGATGACAAGGTTTTATACATTTTTGTGGTGACTGACATTTTGATTTGGTGCTAATGAATAATGATGATGAATGATGTTCAACTTCTTCTTTTTTTTTGCTTGGGGTTTGATAGGATTTGGACAGTGGAATCATCAAAGGAAATGGGACAGAATCTGGTCGGATTATTACCACCACAAAGAAGGGTCTGAATGATCAAAGAGACAAGGTGACTTCAAACTTTTGCATGTAACATTTCTAAAATTGTTCCATGCACACAAACTCATCAGAAAACTATAGTTGTTCCATGGATCTTACGGGACCTGAGTTCGAATCCGCCTACACTTAGATTAACACAGCATGTGACCACCGGGACTTTCACATTCTCTCTTCGGGGAATGGTTTACCATTTTTTCTTGCTAGGAGAAAAAAAAAAGACATACTTATTATAATCTGTCATGAGCAAAAATGACCCCCAAAATTCTAGCAAAAAACTAAATATATAAGCTTTTAATTTGTAAAAAAAACAATTTATATAAATCTTTATTAACCTCCCAAACGGTCCTGCTAATTGATCACCAGACTAAAATTGTTTGTTTAATAAAATCTGTTTTTTTTTCTTGTTCAGACAATCTCGTACAAAGCTGAAAATGTAATTGGCACAGGCTCATTCGGTGTTGTCTTTCAGGTAAAACCACACAAAACTCTCTCAAGAGATTACTTGTTGTTTAAGAATGTGATTGATGCTCATTGTGTTTTTTTTTTAATGATTATAGGCTAAGTGCTTAGAGACAGAAGAACAAGTAGCAATCAAGAAAGTGTTACAAGACAAGAGATACAAAAACAGAGAGCTTCAGATAATGCGAATACTCGAGCATCCTAACGTCGTTGAGCTTAAGCATTCTTTCTTCTCCACCACTGACAAAGACGAGCTTTATCTTAACCTTGTTCTTGAGTATGTACCAGAGACTATATACCGTGCATCAAGATCTTACACCAAGATGAATCAGCAAATGCCCTTGATTTATATTCAGCTTTACACATATCAAGTAAACAAAACTTGTGATCTGACTCTTTGTGGAATCTCTTTATTCTCATTGTTAAGGTTCTTACAATCTTTTGTTGAAAAATCAGATTTTCCGCGCAGTGAACTATCTGCATCGAGCTGTTGGAGTGTGTCACCGTGACATTAAACCGCAAAATCTATTAGTAAGCATTTACAACAAGGTGTTCAAACAAGATGATTTTTCTTGAACGGTTTATATAAAACTGGTCTAAACGTTCAAAAAATCGGTTTAGGCACCTGCTTAATCAATAACTTCCTGTAAAATGCTTAATTACCATTTCTTGAACATTGTTTATAAGTAGTTCTTGAAAGCATTTATAGATATTTTTTTCTAATGATGATGCATTTGGCAGGTCAATAATGTTACACATGAGGTAAAGATATGCGACTTTGGGAGCGCGAAAATACTGGTAGGTTTCATAAACTCTAAATGTGTTTTGAGGTTCTTTAGATTTCACTGCCTGTTACAAGAAACATGAGTAGTGAGTGAGTGGTGTGTTCTTGGTTTCAGATTCCTGGAGAACCCAATATATCATACATATGCTCAAGGTATTACAGAGCTCCAGAACTCATCTTTGGAGCAACTGAGTACACAACCGCTATAGATATGTGGTCTGTAGGCTGTGTTATGGCTGAACTTTTTCTTGGACATGTAAGAAGTCTTTTTGTTATGTGTTCTTCTAACTTTTAGTTTTAGACATATTCTTTGAACATGTGTCTTGGCTTTTGATGTCTACAGCCTCTGTTCCCTGGAGAGACTAGTGTTGATCAATTGGTGGAGATAATTAAGGTAAAGAAACAGATTGTGTTTTTATGTTCTTTTCATGTTAGAGATTGTCAGAGTTGTAATCTGAAATTTTCTGTGTAAATAAGATTTTGGGGACACCATCTAGAGAAGAGATAAAGAACATGAACCCTCGTTACAATGATTTCAAGTTCCCTCAAATAAAACCTCAACCATGGCACAAGATTTTTAGGAGACAGGTGCCTCCTGAAGCATTGGATCTTGGCTCTAGACTCCTCCAGTATTCACCAAACTTGAGATGCTCAGCGGTAAGAGAGAACAATCCCCATTTGATTTCTGACTTAGTTTCTAGCATTACATCATTAAAATGGCTGCTTTTGTTTCAGCTTGAAGCATGTGCACACCCGTTCTTTGATGCTCTGAGAGACCCCAACACATCCTTGCCTAATGGAAGAGCACTTCCTCCATTGTTTGATTTCACAGCTCAAGGTTTTGACAACAACAACACTATGCTTTCTTGTGCTTTATCTTTCTCTTCTTGAACTTACCTCTCAGAAATGCAATTTACTTTCTTTGCAGAATTGGCTGGTGCATCTGTTGAATTGCGTCATCGTTTAATCCCTGAGCATGCAAGGAAATGACTTCTTCTTCTCTACACATGTTCTTGTTATGAACCAACACTGACCTCTGCAACCACTTGGAAAAGTAGTTTCGAAAGTGTATAATTTATAAGTTTGCAACTTTGTAGCTTCCACTGTTATATACAGAATTTTTCAAGTTTTCTTTACTATTCAAATGTTACCAATAGTCTCCACAAGAACAGTTTCCATCTCTAAAGTGATGAAAGCAGTTAGAATCTCTTAAGATGATATGCCTTAGATAAACTCTCGATATGTACTTCATAGCACTGTGGCAATCCCCACAGACACGGAGGTTCTTGATGATCCTAATCGGAGCTCCGGACGGTACAGCAAGTAAACCAAACGCTACAGCTAGTTTCTCACTATGGTAAGCCAAACCAAGCTCCTTCCCTTCTTTATCCAAGTCATGGAGTGCAAAACTCATATCCGGTATATAACCAGCTTCTTTAATCAAAAGCATCATCTCATCAACCTTTGAATAGATCTCAACCATTCTCGGATGCTTTCTATCTTCAGACATGAAGCTATGAACTATCCCTTTCCCTTCAACCCAACTGCAACCAGGCTCTTTATTTATATTACGAGTTTTCATCAACCTACGAACATTTGCAGCTTCCTCTTGTCTCCCTGCTGCAGAGTACATGTTTGATAACAGAACATAAGGAACAGCATTGTTTGGTTCCAGTTCCATGAGAGTTTTCGCTGCTCTTTCACCGTTTGCTATATTCCCATGCTTCCTACTTGCAGCTAAAATTGCTTTCCACACAGTTGCATCTGGTTCAACCTCCATTTGATTCAGCAACTCCTCTAATTTTCTAAAATCACCAGATCTACCGTATAGATCAATCATACATGCATAATGTTCAGGTCCTGGTGTGATTCTGTAAACTGTTCTCATTGAATCAAAGTAGTGTTCAGCTTCTTCTATGAGACCAGCATGACTGCAAGCAAATAGTAATCCAATAAAAGTAATGTAGTCAGGTGTTATGTGATTGTCTATCATCAACTTGTATGATTCCAGAGAGTCCTTAGCTTTGCCGTTCTTCGCGTAACCAACAATCAGAGCAGTCCATGTGATCAAATCTTTAATTTCCATAGAGTTGAAAACTGCATTGGCGTCTTCTAAACTTCCACACTTTGTGTACATTGTCACAAGAGAGTTATCTACGGACAAAGAGGCAGGGAAGCCGGATTTGATGTAGTTTCCATGTACCTGTTGCCCAAACTCGAGAAGAGTTAACTCCGCGGAGGCGCTTAGTACACTCGCTGTAACAATCTGATCAGGAGAAATGCCTCCTTCACCTCTCATCTTACAGAACAGCTTCAACGCTTCTTCATAAGATCCGTTGCCTGTGATAAGAGCCGTCCAAGAGATCACATCTTTCTCAACCATCCTTTCAAACACTTTCACCGCTGAATCCATGAGTCCTCTTTTAGCATACATATCCACAAGAGCATTGTTCACAAGCTTGTGAGTTCCATATCCAGTTTTCACAATCAAACAATGCACAGAAGAAGCTATCTTCATCTCTGAACTTCTAGAGGAAGCAAAACAGTTTAAAACAGAAGGAATTGTGAACTCGTCTATCTTCATATCTCTCTCATGCATTCTACCAAACAAAGACAGAGCTTCTTCTTTAAGACCTTCTCTAACACACTCAACAACCATCGAGTTCCAAGAAACCACATCATCAACTTCCATATCTTGCAACAAAGCTCTCGCAGTTTCCAAGTCTCTGCATTTAGCGTACATTGCAATCACCGCGCTCTGTACAAAGATATTACTCTTGAAACCACTCTTAACTATGCAGCCATGTACCTGAACTCCAACCCTGAGAGCAGAAACAGCACCACAAGCAGTTAAAACGCTAGGAAAGGTAAACTGATTAGACTCCTTTCCTTCTCTTCTCATATCCCTAAAACACTCTATCGCCTTGTAAGCAAACCCGTTTCTAGAGTAGCCAGTGAGCATTGAAGTCCAAGTAACGTTATTCCTCTCACCGTGCATCGTCTCAAAGAGATACTCAGCTTCAGAGATGCGTCTACATGTTGCATACATAGCGAGTAAACCATTAACCACATTAACATCCAAATCAAAACCAGTTTTCACTATACACCCATGAATCTGTTCACCTCTTAGAAGCAAACCAAGTGAAGCACACATCCTAAGAACACTACCTAAAGTGTACTCATTAAAGCTTCTTCCTTCAAACTGCATTTCCCAAAACAAGCTTAAAGCTTCATCTTCACTACCATACTTGCAATGACCGGAGATTAGAGCGTTCCAGGAGATTGTATTCTTCATTGGGTTTCTACGGAATAGCTTTTCCGCATCAGAGAGTCTCCCTGAAGTGGAGTAAGCGACGATCATTGTGTTCCAAGTAAACTCATCTCTCTCAGGCATTTTATCGAACAGTTGGCGGGCTTCATTGATCCGACCAGATTTGGATAAGTCTCCCAATTCCAGATTCGTCAAGTGAAGCTTTGTTCGAACAGCATTGGTGTAAATGTAATTACGATACGGTGTCGAAGTGAGACGACAGTTTCTGAAATTCAGTCTGAGCATCACTCTACTGATACAGTATCAAGTTCTGCTGAGTGATAAGTGATAACAACGAAAAGAGTTTTTTTTTAATATATATATATATATATATATATACTTTTTGGTAAAAATGTTAAATATTTTTTTTTTTTTTTAAAAGGGAAGATAAGAATGAATATAGTTTCACTGCAATCAACATGGATTAAATTATGAAGAAGTAAACAACAGTTTCATCCAGAAAATGATACAGTAATTTGTATATTTTATTTTGAAAAACATTTTATAAATTTATAGTTTCATCATATGCTATAAAAGTTGTTATGTATGTGATAAATTTATGTGTGATTATGGTTGATCTTGTATTTCGTTGTTTTTTTTTAACTTTGTTTCTTGTATTTCATTTTTTGTATTTAATTGTAAAAACTTATATATTTAATCTTGAATCGATGAATGGTTCATGGAGATGTTAAAAACAAATAATAAGGAACATATGTAAAAGTAAAAAGGCCGTTCTGAAAAAACATATTTAAAAGAATAATAGAAAAGAAAACATTAAAATAGTATATAAAGTTATTTTATTACTGTTATTTGCTCTAACCAAAGTTAAACCTATGAAACTCGGTTTCTTTTACAGTTTATTCAAATTAGTACATAAAGTTTTATTTAATTTTAATCCATCTACACATTGCATTTTGTTGCTAATACTGATAGTGATCGATGATAAAGTTCATAGTTTATAGTTTACGATATGATGTCAAATAATTGAAATCAGAAATCAAATTCGCATAAAGTTAGAAAAGAATTGCAATGTTCTCTCCTTCAATCCATTATTTTATTAAAATGTGTTTGATGATATTTTGTAGATCACAAATAGAAATCAAAATTTGCAATTATAACTGCAGAGGCAGCTTTTGGTCCCTACTACACACCTCCCTGTTCCATTCCTCTTTGAAGAACATTGAGCAGCACACTGATTATGTTCACAAATGCCAGTTTCTGTATAGTATTCATGGCAATCTTCTAGTCCTTGTGTTTCCTTCATCGTCATCCCTAATAATACATGTTTAATATTATGTTAATTTTTATCTGTTATAAAATTAATGCTAATGAACAAAAACTCATCAAATAAAAGAAAAATATGAGAAATATTTAAAATGTAAACATACCTAGAACAAGAACAATCATAAAGATAGCAAGAATTGTGGTTTTAGTCATTTTGATGATATGACAAAATGCAAATTTGAAAGTAAAAATAATAGATGTAAATGTGTATTGCACTCGTGAATGTTATATATACATAAGATACTAAAAGCAAATAAATAGGTTTACCAAAATATCATAGATGGTAAACAAAATGGACAGGAAAAAAAATCATCTAGTAATTAATTAGATGTTTGAACAGAAAAGTCATAGAAGAACAATATCTACAAAACAGTTAAAATGAAAACATACAAGAACATAATAAATCATAATTATTAATATGACTTGAACATGAATAAAATTTTAAAAAATTCAACATATATTAAACAGACTGAATAATCATAAAGATATGAACATAAAAATAATTATACAATTCACTTTTTTCAAAAAAAAAAAAAAAAGCTTTAAAATGATAGCTAATATTGATAGAATCCTACTTAGAGTAAGGTAGAATAATTATAAGTCAACATATCTATTGTCATTTGATTTTAAATTATTAGTAAATCATAAATTTTGATAGATATGGTCTAAAAATTTAGATTGTTGATTTAAGTAGGATG
Source organism: Eruca vesicaria subsp. sativa (assembly GCA_932364175.1). NCBI lineage: Eukaryota > Viridiplantae > Streptophyta > Magnoliopsida > Brassicales > Brassicaceae > Eruca > Eruca vesicaria. The sequence goes on along the minus strand of CAKOAT010225599.1, from coordinate 65,018 downwards.
ATCATCTCCTACTCTACTTCATATTTTATTCTAAAATAAAATGTAAAATAGAGTAATTGAAAAATAAAACTATTACTCCATAAATAGAATAATATTTTTTGTTTATCTTGGAAAAAAAATATGGAGTGATTTAAAGATACTCTAAATAGTTTAATTATCGTCATAACATGTAATTTGGTTTGAGTTGGACGTATAAAAGTGACCATCTCAAAAAAGTGTGTTGCTTCTGATTTATCAATACAATTAAAATTAGACAAATACACTTGGAAACGAATGTTATCAACCATAGAATTTAGCATAGTTTAGTTGTTTTTTAATTAACATGTGGTATCTTAGTTCCCTGGAAACGCTTAGACTATTCTGCAAAGAAAAATGCAGTTCACAAACAGACCTTTTTTTAGATATTGATCATAAATAAACAGTCTATATCTACGTGCCACATGATGAAATTTAGCATAGTTGACTGAGACTATACTAGGGCTGGGCAATCGGGGTCCCAATCGGGTTTCGGTTCGGGTTCATTCGGGTTTCGGGTTTTCGGGTTCATGAATTTTAGCCCCATTCGGATATTATAAAAATTTGGGTCGGATTCGGTTCGGGTTTAGTCGGTTCGGTTCGGGTTTAGTAACATGTCCAAGATCCGGTTGAACCCGAAATAGTTTCGGTTTCGGATACTAATCGGGTTATCGGTTCTAAAAATACTAATTTATACTCAATTAAACTCACTATATTTTCAATCATTTTATTAAATTTGTGTATTTAGCTTCTACAAACCATATTGTTCTCCTTCAAAATAATATTGTGAA
>CAKOAT010225599.1:38174-64112 GCA_932364175.1 Eruca vesicaria subsp. sativa | reverse complement strand
ACCTTGTATGAACGAAATATAATATATAATGAAACATAAAAATTAAAGTTAACAACTAACAATTCTATAAACATAAGAAATGCTATTTAAACTTTTAAAAACAACATTATATAAACTTCAAAACAAATTTATTCGTAACTTAACTTCAAATGTAATGTCAATCATAAACATTAATATTAACCAAATAACACTATATATTAGACTAAATATTTGAGTTAATTATTTATATCATAACTAATTATTGTAGGTACTCAATAATATATTAATCTGTTTTGGAAACATATTAGAAGTTTAGATTGGATATGATACAAGTTTTTTTGGAATTTTAAAGTTTCGGGTTCTTTCGGATATCCATTTAAGTCCGGGTTCGGTTCGGGTAACACCCATAACCCGAAATACCATAAAACAAGATCCATTCGGTATTTATGTCAGGTTCGGATCGGTTCGGATTCATTTTTATCGGATCGGATTCGGTTCGGATTTTCGGGTTCGGTTTTTTTTGCCCAGCCCTAGACTATACTGTTGTTATTGTTTATTCTTCTATTTTGCCGGTTGTTATTATTGTTATTCATGCTAAATTTCTAAATGGAATCAATGCATTTGAAAACCACCTATTCAACTACTGGTTTTGACAGAATTTGGATTAAAACATGGAATAATCAAAACGAAAGCAATCTATCTGCCAACCACTAACATATTCAACGGAATAATTTAATAAAATTTAGGGGATGTTAGTGGGATTTAAATTTCTACAGATATTTTAAAAGTTGAGAGATTTGTTAACTTTGGAAAGAGTTATAGAGAAGTTTGTATATTGTGAAAATCTATGAAAATAAAGTATTATAATGATTTTAATAATCCAAGGGATATATGGAATATTCTCAAAATCTTATTATGTGAGTTAAAATGTTAAAAATATAACTCATAATAACACTTACTTTAATAGATTTGTAAAATCACTAAAATCTAAACTTTTTGAATAACAATGGATTTTGTATAGAATTACAAAATCAACAAATCAATAACATTAAACTTTAATGAAAATTTAAAAATCAATAAACCAATAATACAAGACTTAAAAATCTTAAAAATCCTTATGAAAATTTTAATTTAAAACATAGTTTAACTCATGTAATAAAAATAGAAGCAATACATGTATATACCAATCTATTTAACACATAGAACAATTATGCTTTATACTTTTGGTCTAAAACAGAAGCATGATTCAGAAACCAATATCTTCTACAGGAAAAACATTTGGAGGAAGGATTAATGATGAACAGTTGACCACAATGCTTCAAACCAAATGAATGTAGCCGTGTAGGCTTGCTATATCGGCTCCTCCTTCAGCAACGAAACCCAAATCAAATCCCACTCCTACTTGACCTCGATCTTCTTTGTCAAGGCAATATTACAGTCTACAGACATAAATCATACACTACAAGGAGGATAAAAGACGATACATATCTCAATGGAAGTGAACGTTATTGATGCTATTGAGAGTTGAGACTCCAAAACATTTGATCCCATGCAGCGTGTTTCCAGTGATTATAGATATATCTATTTTTTTTTTTTTTGATAACCAAGTGTCCTAGTCCCATCATGTAGTATAGATTAGAGATCAATTCTTCCGTGAACGCACATCCGAAGGTGGATATTAGCTAGGTGAACATGATATATCTATATTCACATTATGTGTTAAATGGTTTCCATCTGTTCGTTCAATGATGCATGTTAGCCCTCCTTTAAAACATACACGACTAGAAAAACCTTCTACGTTTATTTTGTGTATAATTTGAAGGAAAGATTGGAACCATATATTATATAAACAATTAAAAACTGTATTTCAGTAGCGTACGGACCCCAAAAAACTATAGTTCAGTATCCAGGTCAGTTCGAATGCAAGTTCACATTCATGTAAGAATAGAAAACGGTTGCAAGAAACTATTAATGTTTTTATTATAACACTCAAATAGCTTATTTAGTAAAAAAAAACATTAATATAGCTTATAGATAAGAATAAAACATTGTTGTTCAAAAAAAAAAAGATAAGAATAAAACATGACAAATGATATGAAAATTTTCTCAAAAGAAAAAAAACATGACAAAACAAACAAGTCTAGCAAATAAAATTGCAGAGGCAAATAAAGCGTCTGTCAACTGTTCGGTAACACTGGCCAAATCCACCCAATTTCCTGTCACATAGTTCTGTGCACAAGGGTCCATCGCAGCTGTCGTTTAGGAGAATCTGACGACAGATACGCTGTCCTTGTGTCTCTTTCGCCGCCACCATCCCTACAACAATATTTTAAGAACATGAAGTCGCAGAAAACGTGCATATATAATAGCATTTCAATGGTCGTAATTGTGAAACAAACCTAGAAATAAGACGATGAAGATCGCAAGAGTAGTGTATTTTGTCATTTTTATGCTGATAAAATTGGATTTGAAGATTATTTTTTTCAAAAGGTTATAAAACAATGAGTGTGTTTGTAGACTTGTAATGTACACATAAATATCATCTCTATATTTATATATGAAATTGTGCGTGTCCATAGAGTAAAATTTAGAATATCTACTATATGTAAAATAAAATAAATTTTGACTAATTAGGGTCAGTTGATTTGGAAAGCAATCGTATTGATATAGGAAGAAATCATGCTAAGTAAAATATACATTAATATTGTATAAGATTTATGATGCAAGGCATAATGGAAACACGTGTTTTGAAAAGCAATATGATCTTATTCAAATATAACAGTATCAGATTATAATTGATTTCTTTGACAAAAAAGAAGATTATAATTGAATTCACTATCATTATCTACTTTGTTATGGCTATTAAATATGCATAATATTGCAACTTAAGATTGGTTTCTAGTAGAAAGAAAGAAATTAAATAAGAATAAAATATTATATAATTAAACTTTGAAACCACTTATTCAACCACTGCGTTTAACATAAACTAGGTGACCGGCCCGCACCCTGTGCGGGCATAAGTATATTCAAAAAATTATTATAATAGTGTATCGGTTTAGAAGTGACGGACTGTAAATCATCATACTACCATGTTTTGGAGAAATCCTACACCATGGAGAAAAGCCGGTACTCAATATTTGACATTGTATGAGAGGGTATAAAATAACGCACATGGTGCGAGCAGTTATTGTGTGTATGTATAATTGCAAAGTCTCAAAATAATTAGTGTGTTTTACGAAAATATTTTCATTCGTCATCTAATGGATTTGCTAAGACTTCTTATAAATAGCGTACAGTTTTAGAAGTAACAGATTTTATATTATCCTTTGTAATCAGAATTGTATTGTATATATGTTGTAATTTTTATTTTTAGGTGAATAATAGTATTATGTTTAATTTTCATAATTATTTCTGTACACATATTAAAAGAAAATATAATAAATTTCAAAATAAGCTCCCAAAATAAAATTAAAATTATTATCCATAAATAATATAAATTTATGAAGTACAAAATCTCGATAAAGGTGTAGCAAATCCATTAGACACCTGCAAAAAAATATTTTAGTTTGTAAGCCCTAAGACCGGATAAATTTTTGTGATAGATATAAAATAATTTCTGCAGTTTATTGTATGTATGTAAATATACATAACTATTAACTATAAATATTAATTATTGTATCTGTAAATAATATTAAATTCCATACCGTCATAGAAAGAGGCAGAATGATGGATGGTAATGCAAATAAATCTCTCTGGTACCTCATCAATACCCATCTTCCAATACCTTGTCAAAAAATAATTGTAAAAGTTTATATATCAAGTAGGGTTTCAGTGAAATCTTGATGGACAAGTAAGGATGACCAGAGCTTTGATACGCAACGACATCTAGCTATCGCTTTCGAGGGCAACCTCGAAACTATCTCGATTATGAGATCACGTGGGATTGTCTCTGAGTATTCCTCGGTGGATATTCGTGAGTGGCATTGAAGGATTCGTGATTTCATGGCGGTTGATGATTGTTTGTAAACCCTAGCTAGCTTGTTTCGATTACGTGTTGAAACGATTTTAATATCTGCAACAAAACGAAAAAGTCTCTAAAAAGTACTTTATATTAGGTGCTGATATATATGTAATTAAATGAACATGATTAGGTAATATATGATAATATTAATTTTTAATTATTTAATTTTATCAAATACATTTTTTTCTTGTTTTAAAGTTCATCTACCTCGTTCAAAAAAAACAAAGTTCATTTACTAATATTTTAGCAACAAGAATTTGTCGTTTCTTCATAAGAAGGGTGCAGGATTCATGACTATTGAACATATTATTCAGTATAAGCTCGATATATATACAAACAAAGAAGACTAAGACTTTCTTGCGGTGCACGTAAACTCTGCCTAATGAATGTGTTTGATGATAAATCATTTCCCACTAACTTATTTTCTCATGCTATTAGTTTTAAAATCAACGTTACTGAGTGGGAAGGAATGTGAAAATTCCAAGTTATATATAATGAGAGTTACTGGGATGAAGAAGAAGTTCAAGTATTCTTCTTTTTTACGCAAATTGTTTAACGTCGGGTAATGCATCATTGAATACGAAAAGACTAAAGATGTTTAAGCAAACCAACACATAAGAAACTGATGCATTAAAGATCACATTCTAAACTTCTCTGTTTTGGTTTAGTATATACATTTGTAAAGAGTACTCTGTAAGTCTGTAACAAGAAGAAAGTCTGTAACAAGAAGAAAGTCCACAACAGGTGGACTTTTTCAAACTAAGACGCTAGAAAAAAAAAACGAAAGACACAAAATGAAAACAACACTTGTCTCTCACTTATAAAATGCTTAAAAAAGCTTCACATTCTCAACATAGTTGAGATACGTTTTGAAACTATTACCCTGAAGCGCTTCCAGTCCTTGGATTCCAACTTTTCTAATCGTCTTGCTCTCCACGTTGAAGTAGATGACATAGTAAGGCAATTCTTGGTAGCTAGGGGCCAAGACGACTTCGTTTACACCAACCATTCCAGCAATGTGCATGGTTTCTGTAACCACATCCTCCCACGAAGGTGGTAATACGTATACATGATTAGACCACTCGTGTTTTGCAGCGTCAAGCAGAACCCACAGCTCAAAACTTTAACTTTCTCCATTAACAACACCAGAATCTCCCGACATAAGCAAACCAAGTTTGCCACTGTATTTTACAAGAGTCGTTGAGCGAGGCATTGCTTTACTAAACTTTGATTGGTTTTGGGATTGAAGGTTCTTGGGGAGGTGTTTTTAGTTGTTGTTCAAAAAGGGCACTACGAGAAGCAATGGCTGAAGACTTGGGAGCAAGCTTTGAGGAATCAGGAGTAACAGATCTAGGGTAGAGTTTCCTAACTACATGAGGAGGAGTTGAGAGGTTTCTTGCATTTTGGCTCTCGAATGTTGCTGCAAGTGCATTGAACGCTGGAGATCTTCCCCTCACGCGTACCCTATCTGGACTAAACGACATGCTTCTTGACCGCTGCTGTGACTTGTCTGGAACACTGGCACTACGGCCACCATATGAAGCTGGAGTTCTTCTTTTCGGTTTCTAAATCATCAAAGCAGCAACCAAAGAGAGAAATGAACAAAACAAACTCTGAATAATCATCAACAAGAAGGAATGCATGAAGAATCTTCACCTCTGCAACTGGAGTTCCACCATTTTTGACTATTCTAAGTTTTCTCTGGAATGAGTTTCCATGCATCTATAAACAAAATAGAGCGTTTACTCCTTTTCAAGACTGATTTGTTTCAGTATATCTCAGAGAAACTAATTGAAGGTGTTCGGTACTTACAGAAGACTTTGAGGAATCCCAAGAAGTGAAAAACCGGGTGAAGAAACTTGGCTCACCACCTTCCATGATCACATATATAGGGGCTTCAGGGGATAACTTCTCCAGGAGAGAATATTTTTCAATGAATTTCTAAAGAAACAAAAGGCATAGATGAGCAACTTCAAAAAAGTTTTCAGAATCAAGACTTTTTAACAGTGTTTCTAATGAATCTGACCTCTCCAATGGTTAAGGCTTGTAACTTGTTTTTGGGGACTACTTCTTGGCCAACCCATACGAAGATCTCTGAGTGGCAGTCTACTATAAATATATCTTCTGTCATCAAGTCATCCTGTGTGAAGTTATATATCTCTGTCACCTGCCAAGCGATCACATAGAAAAAAAATTTGGACTTAGCCATAGGCCAAAGCATTTTCCGGTTATGAGTGCATAAGTCTTTGGTGATAGACAGTTAACGCACCTTCAGAGTTTTTGGATTATTTTGCATTTCAGCAATGGAAAAAAAAGGAAACAGAATCATTGTGTGCATAGAACAGCTTAAGCTTAAACTTTTATTAAAAAAATTAATGATCTTCTGTACCTTTAGTGAATGTGCAGGAGAACAAGTGAGGATCACTCTCAGGCTCTTTAGTGAGCTTTTGGCTCGAATATTCGGTTTTGCCTCCTAATAACTCCCAGAACTGTTCTGATTATGAACCTTCCTTTTGTGCTCTAGTTTGTAGGTTTGGCTGCACAAAAATAACATAACAGATTCTCCTTCAGCGACACTCAAATCATAACTAAGGCCTTGATATAAAACATAATAGACTTATCCTTATAGCAATTAAGAAGAAACTCAATCTTACCTTAATAAGATCAAGCTGCCTCTCAACAAGTCCTGATCAGTTGAGGTTGCTAGATTCCCAGTCCAAGTAAAGACAGAAGAACCATTATGTAGTATGTAACAGTATGAGGAGTTAAGTGATGAAACAACCTGTAGACGTTAATCAAATGGTTATCACTATTGAATGATTATAAAGGTTTTGAAGGAAGACGAATGTTAAAATGACATATACCGGGTCAACTTGTATTGCTTGCATATTTTCCGGACCAGTGCCTTGAATGTGGAATAGAGCAAGACCATTCTCATTGTATGTATCATCATCAACTTCTTTCTCTGCTATGTATTTCTTGTATCCACTGCTAACACCACCCTATAAAGATTCAACCACAACACAAACAAAATCAGCAGTTGTGTGTCTTTATAAACAAGAATATGGATGATAAAATAAAACTACAGCCAAACCTTGAAAACGATAAAACTTTGCATAATGACGAAGAACTGAACCGGTTCCTTTCCTTCATAGATGCGAGCCTAAAGACAAGAGAATGAAAATGTTCAGAAGAAAAAAAGCATATAAGATACTTTTGGAATGACTGTCGAAGAAGATTACTTGGGCTGGTACAAACTTCATTGACTCAACCATTTTGCTCGCCATAGAGACTGCAGAAGCTCTCTGTATATATATTGTCAATCTTTCCTAATGGTATGAGATTGACATATTTGGCATTTAATTTTCAACTTCTTTCGCAAGTTAGCGAATATAATGTAAGGCAAGTAAATAACCTAACATAAATTTTGTTTCTCTGACATTTAAAATATTTAATGCGTGGATGTTCTTTGAATCGAGAAAACACAAAAGGTAAGTATTTAAATGGATTTCCTTTTTAGTAGTGTCGATGGTAAAAATAAATCAAAAAATAAATTATAAAAAATCAACCAATAGAATCGCTAGAATTCTTCTGAGAAGGGCTGTGTGAGTGTCACGTGTCAAAGTGACTTCTCTTTTAATATATAGGAGGATTGAATAAAAACATGGGTAATCAAAACGAAAGCAATCTATTTGCAAACCACTATTATATTCAGCGGAATCATTTAAAATAATTTAATTCAAAGCATAGTCTAACTCGTGTAATAAAATCAGAAGCCAATATTAATATACCAATCTATTCAACACATAGAACAATTATGCTTTATACGTTTGGTCTAAAACAGAATCATTCATGATTTATAAACCAATATATTCAACTATATATAGGGAAACCATTCGAAACCAATCTCAAACAAAGGAATGACGTAACCCTAGTTTCAGTTATACTTGTGGGATGATATCTGAGAGACACGAGAACATCCTTCAATAGTGTCTTACTGACCACGACCGAAGCTTACTGATTCCCAGCTCCGATATCAGAAAGCATCCTTTCTGCTCTGACCTGCAAACATAACCGAATCAAATAAAACTTTTCAAGTAATATACTAGCTACAGTAACACATATTATACTAGCTTGCTGGAAATTTAGTGCCCACTAGGATGGTTAATGAGGAAACCACTTTTTTTTAGGAGAAAAGATTACTATTGGCTCCTGCATCAGCAACGAAAATGCATACATTTTTTTTACCAAATCGTAAATTTACAAGAATGTTTAATTTCTGTATCATTCAATTTCCGTGGCACATTATATATTGTGTGTTAAATGGTTTGTATCCATCCTTAACATTTTAGCGAAAAAAAGACATGCTGAGTTGAATTTGTGTTTTTTTTTTATGTAAGGATAGATTGGAACGATATGTTATTACGTTATCAACATAAAGAAGAGTTCTTAAGGATTCTTAAAACTCTCTTTTAAGAGTCTTTACCTATAGAGTTCTACAAAAATACTTATATATATAACATATAATATATACATACATATATACATAACACATATATTAAAAACTTCAATGGAAAAAACTCCCATTGAAGATGTTCTGAGTATATTTCTTTTGTTTTTGAACTATACTTCAGTAGCGTACCCAAAAAAAAACTTTTAGTTCAGTTTCCAGGTTAGTTCGAAACTTCGAATCCGATACACATTAATGTAATATTTGAAAACAGTTGCAAGAAACGTAAATGTTTTTATTATAACATTCATATAGCTTATAGATGAGAATAAAACATGTTAGTCAAAAAATCAAGTCTTGCAAATAAAATTGCAGAGGCAAATAAAGCGTTTGTCAACTGTTCGGTAACACTGGCCAGTTCCACCCCATGTCTTGTCACACAGCTCTGTGCACGTGGGTCCAGTGCAGTTGTCGTTTAAGAGAGTCTGACGACAGATATGCTGTCCTTGCGTCTCTCTAGCCACCATCCCTAACAAGATATTTTAAGAACATGAGATCTTAAAAAAACGTGCACATAATAGTATTTCATAATTTCAATGGTGGTAATGTAAAACGAACCTAGAAATAAGACGATGAAGATCGCAAGAGTAGTGAACTTTGTCATTTTTTATGATGATACAATTGGATTTGAAGTTCTTTTAGAAGTTTGTAAAACAATACACTTGCGATGTACATGTAAATATCATCTCTAACATCAAAATATAGTGCAAACTGCAAAACAAAATTTCACTAAAATGGAAGATGTTGATTTGGAAATCAATCATATTAATTAGGAAGGAAATACAGTTATTCAAAAAAAAAAAGATTTGTATAAGATTTATGATGAAAGGCATAGTGAAAACGGAAAGACGTGATTTGAAAAGCAATATCGTGTTATTCAAATATAACAGTATCAGATTATAATTGATTTCTTTGACAAAAAAAGAAGAAGATTGTAATTGAATTCAGTATCATTAACTATTTTGTTATTCAACCATAGGAACAAGTAGAATAAACAGCTATGCCAGAGGATCAAATAGAATAAAATCAGCTATGCCAGTGAAATGATGAATTTATGATTATTAAATATGCGTATTACTTAGATATTTTCGGTGTTGAGTAGGAATAAAAAAAAGAAATCAAATAAGAATAAAATATGATATAATTAAACTTTTCAAGACTATTTCATTTAATTATGACAAAGTTATAGTTTGGAATCATGCCAAGATGTAAAATGTAAATTATTACACAAATAACCATATATTACTATGTATTAAAACTAATAAAATGAGATAAAATTTAAGGCGTATATATTTTCACATATTTTTTATTTCACAATTATTTAGTACTAATATTGCTTAATTTTCTTACTAATTAGAGTAGTGAAACTCAATAATAACATAGAAACACGATTATCTAATATCAATTAAATTATATTAGAAGTCTTGTAAAATGTGATGATTTACTGTTGTTTTGATAGTATTCCAAATACCCCATTCATTATGTGTTTGATAATTTTCATTAACTTTAAGCCTTTGAATTTGTACATCAAAAATCATAATCACAGATCCAATCTAATAATTGTTGAATAATATTGAGATTTACTGAAAATAGCTTTAATATTGGACCAAATCAAATAGTCCAATTCAAATAAAGTTGCAAAAATGTGCTCAAAATGTAAACCAATCTATATTTTGTCAGCAACTCAATCTATTTTAAAATCAAGACTCTGCAAAATAAAATAAAAACAAAATAAAAAAAACAAAAAAAACACACACACACAACACACACAAGAAACATTCTTAATCTTTTTTAAACCAGCAAATATATCAACGCTAATAACATGATTTTGATGGAGATTTATAATAATCAAGTTTATATATCAAAAATAAAATAAAAAACACAAGAAACATTCTTAATCTTTTCTAAACCACCAAAAGTTTTCAACGCTAATAACATGATTTCGATGGAGACTTATAATAATCAAGTTTATATATTAAAAATAAAATAAAAAATGGAACATTCGTTGAACAAACGAACCTGAATAGAGAGAGACATTCCCTTATCGTTTTCAACAACTCTCATCCCCCCCGACCAAAACCTTCGCCACATTTCCAGCGATTCCAAACCCGACCCATCTAATTCCCCTCCCTTCCGGATCGACCCGTTAACCCAAGATCCAACCTTTTGTCACATCAACCCACCGATGGACGCTTCACCGCTCCTAACCCGCAACCGCCGCACAATCCCTCGCCCCTCGCAGCCCCTCCGCGGCGCGGCGTCGAGGCTCCTCCGCCGCGCGAGCAACCGTCGGATGATGCTCCGTGAGCCCTCCGTGAGAGTCCGAGAAGTGGCGGCTGAGCAGCTCGAGGAGAGGCAGAGTCAGTGGGCCTACTCGAGGCCCATCATAGCTTTGGACATACTTTGGAACTTTGTGTTTGTGATTGTGTCTGTTGGGGTTTTAGGGTTTTTTAGTAGTGAAGAGAGTCCTGAGGTGCCTTTGAGGTTGTGGATTGTTGGGTATTGTGTTCAGTGTTTGTTTCACGTTGGTTGTGTGATTGGTGAGTTTAAAAGAAGACGAAGAGGAGAAGGTAGTGGAGAGGAGACTTCGAATCACGGTGGGTCTTTTAGTGGAAGCGAAGATGAATCTGATGGTTATGGTGTTGACGATGGTGATGATGATCATCGAGTTAGGTAAAGTTTCAATCTTTACTCTGTTTTGTGCTCTGTTTCATTGATGTGTAACTCTTTACTCTGTTTACTCTACTCTGTTTCATTGATGTGTAAAGTTTCAATCTTTACTCTGTTTGCTCTGTTTGCTCTGTTTCATTGATGCGTACTCCTTTACTCTGTGTACTCTGTTTCATTGATGTGTAAAGTTTCAATCTTTACTCTGTTTGCTCTGTTTGCTCTGTTTCATTGATGCGTACTCCTTTACTCTGTGTACTCTGTTTCATTGATGCATACTCTTTACTCTGTTTACTTTGTTTCATTAATGTGTAAAGTTTACATCTTTATTCTGTTTTATTGATGTGTAAAGTTTCATTCTTTACTCTGTTTGCTCTGTTTACTCTGTTTCATTGATGCGTACTCCTTTACTCTGTGTATTCTGTTTCATTGATGCATACTCTTTACTCTGTTTACTTTGTTTCATTAATGTGTAAAGTTTACATCTTTATTCTGTTTCATTGGTGTGTAAAGTTTCATTCTTTACTCTGTTTGCTCTGTTTACTCTTTTTCATTGATGCATACTTTTTACTCTGTGTACTCTGTTTCATTGATGTGTAAAGTTTCCATCTTTAAGGTTGTATACTAATTTGAAGTGAATGTACTCTTTCACTCTGTTTTGTACTCTGTTTAACTGATGTGTAACTGTTTACTCTGTTTCAGTTTCGCCAAGCACCTTGAGTCTGCGAATACGATGTTCTCTTTTGTGTGGTGGATCATTGGGTTTTACTGGGTCACTGGTGATACGGAGGAAATGGCTCAGTCTTCCCCTCATCTCTACTGGTTTGTTAGCTGGAAAAAATAACAATTCTTTGCTTTTTATCTTCTTAAAAGATTGTTTCTTTGATCCTTTTTTGGGTGTTTTTTTGCAGGTTATGTGTTGCATTCCTTGCTTTTGATGTTATCTTCGTTGTCATCTGCGTCGCGGTCGCTAGTCTAATCGGTATTGCTGTTTGCTGCTGCTTACCTTGCATCATCGCCATCTTGTACGCATTAGCAGATCAGGTAAAAAAGAAAACAAAAGTGATGCATTGTAATAAGCAAAGCTACTTGTAAACTTCTTTTGATCTTTGAATGTGTTTATTGTTATTGTTAATATTTTCAGGAAGGTGCGCCTGATGAAGAGATAGAGAGGCTTTCAAAATTCAAGTTTCTCACAGTAAAGAGTTCTGAGAAAGTGAATGGAGAGGTCCAAGAAACTCAAGGAGGGATAATGACTGAGTTAGGTGTTGATTCTCAAACCGAACGCTTGATAGCTAGCGATGATGCTGTTAGTAACCAAACTCAAGGTCTTGTTCTTTTTGATATTTAGGTATATATAGAGACACTGAAATGATTTGAGCGTGTTACAGGAATGTAGCATTTGTCTGTGTGCTTATGAAGATGGAGTAGAGCTTAGGGAACTTCCTTGTAGACACCACTTCCATAGTTTATGTGTAGACAAATGGCTAAGGATCAACGCTACTTGCCCTCTCTGCAAGTTTAATATTCTCAAAAATGAACATAGTGGTAGTGAACAAGTGTGAGGAGGAAGAAGAACAAGAAGAAGATTCATTTCTCACTTGAGTTAATGTATACGAATGTGATGAGCTGCTCATCATGATCACTATCAGTCACTACCTTATAATAACCTCGTTTATTATTTGACTACTATAGAGGGAAGACGAGAGGAGACCGTAAGATTTTGTTTTTGAGAACAAAGCTGCACTTCTTGTTTTTTGTTTGGTTTCTTTCTTTATATAATTTTGTAAATGCAATAAGTAAATAGTTCGGTTGAAAGATGTTTTACTTGAGACGAGTCAGACAAAATCTAAGTTTGGTTTATTCACGTTTGTTAAAAACTATTCGACCAACCAAATTAAATTGACGGTTGGTGAGCTGGTTACAACGACGTGATCATAACGATTGTTTAACTCGGCTTTGGATCAACAACGAGAGAAGCGTGTGGATTTGTCCAAGGCTTTAATAATCAAAATGCAGTTTCAGCTAGTGGACCAAAACAAAGAGTCGGCACTTGCGGCGCCCACAAACTTTTACCAAAACTAGCAAAAAAAGGAACTAAAATCACTTCTAATTTCGTCAAGAAAGAGGGAATTTTTTATTAAAACGAAAATATATATCAGGAGCTAATCCGGATCTTCCGGTCCAACTAAACTTCGAAAAGATAAAGGTATTTCAATGGTTTACCTCATCTACTCTATTAAAATAAGTAAATTCAAAATAAGTTTACTTTTTGCTATAGTTTCTTTTTCATTTTTATCTCAAAAAGACTATTTAAGTAAATTATATCATTACTATTTATTATTACGTAAATACTTATTATATTATAATATTTATTAATTTTACTCAAATGGATATTAATATAAACTAAATCTTCATTATATACATATTAAGTTTAATTTCTAAAAAAGATATAATAATTTATATAAAGTTATAATTGTATTATTAAAGTATTAATACTTTCTTTAAAGTATAAAACCTAAACATTGAATATTGTAGATCAAAAAAGTTTAAAGACTAATTTATTACTACAAAGCTTACCACTAATTTGAGGAAACACTTTTACAAATTCATTTTTTTTCTCTAAGAAGACCATTAAAAAAATTCTTTCACTTTTGACGTTTTTCCCTAAAATGAAGAACATTTAAAAAATGATCTAAATGCCAGCTTTTTAGTTACTCTAAGAGCACCCGTAACAAAGAGTCCTTAGAGAGAATCCTTAGGAAAATATTAATTTATAATCGGTAAGTACCATGAATAATTAAGGATTATATCCTTAAAGTTCTTATTTAAGGATTGATTCTTACACTATTCGCGGACTCCACTGCCCACGTGGCGGTCCGTGAATGATTACTGTATTTTTTTAAAAAAAATCTGAAATATCCTTATATAATCCAAAATATTTCTTTTTTTTTTTTTCCCTAAGGATTCCTTATTGCGGGTAGTCTTAGAACCTATAGCACAAGTGCCTCGGATTTTTGGCACAGTTTAATTTAAAATAAATTAAGGAAAAAAAAGAGACGATCAGAGGCGCACCACATGATCTGTAAAGAGACGTTCGTGACAAAGCCAATCACCAAAGGTGCTTTTATCCTCACCGCGGTCGACTGACTTCACGTGGAGACAATCGAACCGGCCACTACTTTACATCCGTGGAACTCTTATCTCTATACTGTCATGTCACAATAAATAATATAACTCAGAATCTGAATATTTTTATGTCAACTCCACCTTTTTAAAGTCTATAATGTTATACAGTATGTTCCAGTCCAAATGGTGTTTGCGTGGTACCAAAAATTTAAAATTATGATAAGGCAGTCAATACTTTTATTGATATAATTATGATAAATTTGTCTGCCAGTGGAATAAACATTCTCTAATGCTTAAAATAACTATAACATCTTATTAAAATTGTCACTTGCAATAAAAAAAAATACTCGAATAAGTTTTATATATTATTTTATTTGATTTTTTTTAAAAAAATCCACCGGCCACGAATCACCGCGCAATCGGGGAACGTTATTATCATTCTATAATAAAACTCTGTTGCAAGTGTTTTAACTTTTCGTCTAACACACGACGAACACGTATATAGAGTTATAGAACAAGTTTTGACTTTAATATTGAACCTTGTAATCCTTTTTGTTTCCAAACATCAAATAAGTTTTTTTTGTATAGTAACAAAAAATAATTTATCACAAGTCTTTGTCCACCCAAACACCACCAAACTTACGTTGGCCGTTGAAGCACGCACCAAACAGGAACTCCTGTAACAATCCGACCACCATATCCATCAACACAAGGAGCCTCTGGTCTATGTCTCCACGGGCCCGTTCCCACTTGCGACGAACAAGCTCCATAATCTTTGGAAGAAGACTTGAACAACTCATCTGTGGAATTAGGTTTAACCATGATTGAAACATTCACGATTCCACACTTATCCCCAAACTCATCTCTTAACCTATAGCACAAGAAATTCAAATGACCTTCAGGTGAATACCTTCCCATGAAGTCTGACGTTGGGATCTTAGCTTCTCCTATCTTCTTCTCACGTCCAGAACTTGTTCGATACCACACCTCGACGTATATGAACTGTACACTCACGTTGATAGGCATCTCCAGCTTGTAGTCCCACGTTGGACTGCTTCCTCGGGACACGTCAAGATGCGACGTTCGAGACTTCTCACCGATTCTTACGACCGCGAAAGTCTTTTTGTTTAAGAGTCTTCGGTTTAACTTGAGCCCTTCTGCTGATCTTACGTCAATCTCAAGTGTCTTTGTCATTATTGGTGTATATAAACGAGGATGATCAGTTCTACGTATATATATCATAAGTTGTTTTTGTATTAGTATGTACATATATGTATTGATCTAATCATTTAAACAGAAGTAACATGCTGTTGTTATATATAGGGAGACAATGTCATTGATGATTGAGCTTTAAATACAAGATGGTCCACGAAGGTGATTGGGAAGTTCACGAAGAAGGTACCCAGGTTTTTTCTTCTCTATTTCCCGTATTATAATGATGTCGACGAAAATAAAAATTGGCAAAAAGAGAAGACTTTAAATTTTTATTTTTTTAAAGCATATTGTTACATTAAAAATCCAATCACAATAAATTTCCTACGTATAAAAAGCATTTTGTTCTATTTAATTTACGAATATTTATATTTGTTAAGAAATAAATAAAGTGAGCTTTTTTATATTTTGTGAGTTAGTAGTGACTTTAGATAAAGTGTTCTATACGTATATATTAAGTCTATTTTCAAATCTCGAGATAGCTTTATTATTTAATTCTAGCATCATCGCACCCCATAACTTTATATACTACAGTATATTTTTATTAGAAGGAAAAAGTATTTTTCTGAATATATAACAACAACGGCATGAAATATCCAGCCGACTCCAGCTGCGTGAGGAATGCGCGCGGCTGTTAAATTAAGTGCGTTCAAACGGCTATGAAACAAGTGTAACAAAGGAAAGTACTCGTATCTTTCTTGCTTCAACTCGTTTCAAATAAAATTATTAATTAGTATATTAATTAATAAGTAATGGGATCTCATTTTCAATGTACATGCCTCTTTTTCTCGCACACTCCTAGCTTGGGATTTCCTAGCATGTACAGTATATACTTCTTATCGTGTAGAATAAGCTAAAACTATGGTACCACTTTTGTCATGCTCGTATTTTTGCTACTTTTTGATATAACGAGACACAGTCAAATTGTTAGTGCAAAAAAGTTTCTAAAATTGCGATTTCTCAAAAATAAAAAGTTTATAAAGTTGAAATATTGTCACCAAGTGGTCAAAGTTTGTAGTGGATGAAGGTGTGCCAATTTGATTGTACTCTAATAACAGTTAAAATGTTCTTTTGTGCTTTATATTTTCCACATACTATCATTTTTAGAATATTCACACAGACTTTGTTAATATTCTGAATATTTGTTCCTAATGATATCATATTATATAGTATAAGATTTGAAAAGTTTTAACTCTCGATAGTCTTGATATATATTTTGTTGTTGACGAAGACGTAAATTTACTATTAGTTAGGACTTACATCATTATTTTTTTCTCAGTGTTCGAATAATCAACTTGTGAGAATTTTTTTTCTGCGAAAATCCGTGGAAACTTATCTTAGTTTTAACCTACTTCACCAAGATCGTTCCACTCATTTGAAAAAAAAAGTTTGTGACTAAATGGAAACTATAGAAAGTTTTGTTCTAAAATTTAAATATAACTACTTCCGTATTCTAATTGACGATGGAGATGAAGACTCGTGTACAATTGTGTTTGTATGAGTCGTAGACTCGGCGTGTGTCGTACAATATATACTCTTCTTGATCGGATGTATACTTGGGCCATTCTTTGATTATGGGACAAAAACTCAAAACTCTCACAATTTTAAAAGACTACAAAAACTTAACTAAATATTTTATTATGTCTCCTACCAAGAAGAATCAGTAACTTTCAAGCGCAAACACACAAAAGACCCACTTGATAATAGATACAGATATATCATATAGTTTATGTTTTTAAATATGCATGCGCATTATATGAGCATTTTACGGAAATGCCAAAAAGGCACATAGTCATTTAATACAACTATTATATCGACTTCTCTCACGTACTGGAATATCACTTCGGCACATAATCATTTTTATAAATAGCTTATAACTTTTTTTCTTTAATGTGCTATATCAGCTGATCAGATCAGTACAATGAAAAATGCACCTACTGATAAAGTGGATTACATACCATAATGTCTAATCCGAAATTATAATGTTTTTGACTAATGACATAAGACAACCAAATCGTCAGTTACTAGACTACCATATAAATCATAGTGGCCGAAATTCAACTCTAGACTGGTGAAATCGCAGCAACTTTGTTCTCTCATCCAAGTAAACTGTAAATTGTATGGGCTGAAATCCAAACCTATATACTCAATTCATGACATATAAAGTTATACTATGGTTCAAATCTCTTATTACGAGATCACCACTACTTGGTTGCTTATAATTTGATTCTTTTTCGTTTATGCTTTTTTTTTTTTTGTAACACCTTTTTCGTTTATGTTTCTTTTAAGTTTTTGGTAACATTGTATATTTTTTTCAAATCCAGTTATGAATGATGTAGAAAAATATATATTATAACAATTTTTTTTTTTTTCATTTTCTACGTCAAGATCTCAAACAATCTGTAACAATAAAAGTATACAGATAGTCTTCTGCTAACATGAAAAGCTACAATTTATGTCCATTCGGTTTGGAGTAAGAACAACTTAACGTCCCACAACACCCAGGAGCCACACAATTATCACGGTCATGACTCATATTCATGTACTATGATCATATAATATATATATATATATATGAATAGAAGTAAATTCATATGTGAAATAAATTTGTGTGTTCTAATTAAACGGTTATGTGTGCGAGGTGAGTGTGACATATTTGTATCATATTTAAGATAGATTAATTGCCATGGCGTTTTAAACCTTTTGTTGTTATTTCCCAACTTTCTATTGTGATACATAGTCATGTTCCTTTTTGGTTTGTTTTGAACATAAGGTGAATGGTCATATATTGTGTAGATCAAACTTTGCTTGAATCTTATTGCTTCTGTTGGATGCATCATGCATGCGCGCATCACAGTAGGAGTTGCAGGCATCAGTGGGTGACGTGATCATTAGGTACCGCTAGCCGATTTTGTGGAAAAAAATCCCCATAAACTAGTTAATTAAGTACTTCCTAAAAACCTAATATTTTAAGTATTTTAAGTATATATCAATCATAGTGAGTTGTGTTAAAAAAAGAAGAAGTATATATCAAAGTGAGTAGGATATATATATGTAAACCAAGTAATGATAGTGTAATGGTAATTTTTAGAGCTTAGTGTATATTCACATCAATTTTGAATTCGATTCTTTTTAAAAATTAAATTATCATTAATTTGGATTTCAGCTCTTACATGATAGATCGTAACAGACGATGATCCATAATATTAAGCGGAAGTTACTCCAAATTCGAATTAGGTAGAGTTTATTAAAAAAAAAGTAGGATACATGTACCAAATTTAACACTTGCGTGTAAAATACTTTCGTACTTAAACATATTTATAATCTATTTTATAAAATTTTACTTGGCGAAAGAAACCAATGATGTGTTGACAAAAATAAAATAAATCAATGATGTCTAATCATTATAATCATAGTTAGTTTGTAATTTTATCAAAATTTTCAACGTGTTTTATTTCATTGCTCATTGCTATGTAATTTGCTCAGTATGCTTCATGATTAATTAACGTGCCCTTTTTGTCAAGAGTGGAGTTGAATCTACATATAACACAATCACCCGATTGAGTTCACTTTCAAGTGACAAGGCATTTGATACTGTTTTTTACATATAGGACAGATGGGAATTAATCAATTATGAGGATCCGAATTTGATTCGAAATCTATTAAAATAATATATTTAAAAATTTAAACAGTAGTGGTTGGGAGACCAATGATAAATAAAGACATTGAAATAAGACAAATCTCTCTGGCTGGGTTTCTATTACAATATTAGCGATGGAAGTTGAGTGGGTAACATGAGTATATGAAAATATGGTTTTATTTATTTATTATTTGATTGGTTTTAAAGGAAAATTCATAATTCTTTTTTTGTAAAAATGTTAAGTATATTTACCATTTTCAATTTGTGACAGAACTACGTAAATTAAACTAATCGACAACACCAAAAAAAAAGGAATGCAAAAATGCAAGCAAACTAAAACATGCAAGAGATCACCTACGCATCATTGCCTTTAACTGAAGGGGGAGGATAGCAATAGGAGATTATCACTCAACTCGCAGAAACCTCCAAAGCAGGAATGCCACTAACGTAGAGACAACCGCCAAGTTATGGACAACTGACGCATTTATTCGGAATGGAGACAACGACAACAACACCACACCACCAAACCTGCACCAAAGAAGAAAGAACAAACAACACCACTCCGTGATCAGAGCGGACAGAGACCAGCCCTTGATCAAATTTCTGTAGTCGGACTGCTCAATACGCGCCACCACAGAAGTAAGAGGGCTCCGGATGACAAGCCCGAAGAACCCAAGAACCCTAGCTCCCTGATCTTAGTAAATCTAAATGATATATGACCTAAAACATGTTAGAATATCTCATTTTAAGAAAAAGACAATTCAAATATGATAGCCGTGCGAGCACTTTAGGAAGCCTAAGGCGAATTTACAAAAATAATTTTGTTTAAGTTTTATAAAATATGCTTTGTGATAACCCTATAGACAAAATCTCCTATATAAAAGTTATTTTTCTTCATACACAAATTTTCTTATAAATTCAAAAAAAAAATTGTAGCATAAAAACATAAACTGGAAGAATCTATAATATATCAAAATAGTAAAATCTTAATGATACTAAAGATGAGAGTCAAATTAATGTACATAGACGTAACTAGAAGAAACATTGTAACCAGGGCCGGCCCTGAGATTTTGGGGGCCTATGACGGTTTCTATGTAAAAAAAAATTTTGGAAATCTAAAAAGCTTTTTTAGGAATCTATACTTATGTAATTTTCTTCTAAATTTTCGGGGGCCTGAAACAAATGTTTCATTAGGCATGCCGCAGGGCCGGTCCTGATTGTAACCACTATGCCATAAATTACTTGTATTTTAGGGGTCCTAAAATTTATATATTTTTGGGAGCTTAAGGCAAATGCCTTTTTGATAACACCATAAGCACGACTTTGTATATGAATATATGAACCTTAGTATCAACTGATTTGAATTTAAATACAATAATTCATCACATATTCTTAATTTTCTTATGTTAAGTTGCCAACGCACTTTTCCACCATATTACTTTGCCACTATAGCTTATTCAGTTATTCAAGTGATTCATCTGGCACCTTGGCACGCCATTTTTCAAATTGAAAGAAATTATAAATAGTTTGCCATAAAAAATGCTAATAATGCATATATTTATGATGAAGTGCTATGTCAGTATCATTATCATTTATAAAGCTTATAATCTGGTATATTCCTCCACATGAATTTCACCGGTTAGAGCCTAGTCAGTAGTCAGTTCGTGATCTTCTCACATTTTTATAGAAATAAAATTAGGTGAATGGATTTATCAATAATTTTTGGAAGAAACTTATGACTGACGTTGCATTTATCCGAAGTTGACCTAATAATTACCTAACGGGAGAGTCTTTTTGTATTAAATTTCCATGAACTTCTTCCACATGTCTACTCTTTTTTTTTTGTCTGAGTTCCACATCGCTACTCCATTTCGTAATTTTCTTTTGCATCTATGTCAGATAATGCGCAGCCATGTGTGCGTTGCGTTTATACGCACTAGTCCGTGACGTCATGAACTCATGATACGTCTTACCTAT
The DNA here is from genome assembly GCA_932364175.1 of Eruca vesicaria subsp. sativa. Classification (NCBI taxonomy): domain Eukaryota; kingdom Viridiplantae; phylum Streptophyta; class Magnoliopsida; order Brassicales; family Brassicaceae; genus Eruca; species Eruca vesicaria. The sequence continues at coordinate 42,977 of CAKOAT010225599.1, read as the reverse complement.
CTTTCATTAGACAGAATATGGTTATATAGTATATACACAACTTGCACATATATAGATTAGTGAATTTAATAGAAGTATCAAGTATTAGACGCCGTGACTTTGAAAGTGTTTGATCCGAATAACAGAGGAGAATTGCGACCGTTACTTCACCACTCGTGAATGTGTGAATGTCTTCACGCAAATGATTTTAGAGCCAATTTTTTCTTTTTTGAATTAAAAAAAAAAGTTATCGGCCAAACTCTTAATTTCATTGGACCAAAGACGAGATAATTGGTAGTTGCTGTAGGTGCTGTCCACAGTTCTTTTTATTTCTACAGCACTAAATTCAGAGCAATCAAGTTTTAATTTTTTTTTTGAAACCATAGCTCTTGAAATAACCTACAGCTATACAAGTGCTCTACAGAGCCAAATATCCAAAGCAATTTTTTAGTGCTTTCCAAAAAATCTACAGCAATAAAATCTAAAGCCACAGCAAAAAGTCTACAGATTTTTTTCTACAGCAAAAATTTTAAAGCTACAGCCATTACCAATCAGACCCAATAGTTAAATTTTCTCTCCACAGCTGATGAGACTCAATTTGATATCTCTATCTTTAGTGCAAAATGATTTAGTAGAAGTAACAGCTCCAGGTAAGGCCAAAATTATGATCAGGGTTTATGTGGTTCTCTCTCTACTCCAAGTTTGAGGGAATATTTGCCAATTCTATTTTAACCAAATCTGATTCAGTTTGATCCTTACAAATAGGCATGGGCGTTCGGGTCGGGTTTTTCGGAATTCGGTTCTATTTTATAACATCTCCTAAGTCCCATTTTAGTAAATTTGCTAGTACGGATCGGGTTCGGATATAATACATCGGTTTCGGGTCGGTTTTGTATCACATCCTAGAACCCATAAAGTAATCATATATCATTCGGATTCGAGTTATATCGGATCAGTCCGGATATATCCAAAGTAAAATCCAAAATTTAAAAACAAAACATGAGAAATATATACTTATTCATATGTAATCGAGTATTTAAGGTACTTATTTAAAATTTTGTTAGATATCATATTAAAATAAATAGAAAATTGAATATTTGAAGTATATATTTATATTGTATATTAATATTCAGATCGGTTTATTCGGATATTTTTTTCGGATTTTTCGGGTTTTCGGGTTTTTCAGGTTACCCGTTCGGATTCGGTTAATAACACTCTAGGTTCAGATATATCTAGTTACAAAAATGTTTCTTTGGTTCTCTTTTTTTTTCTGTGGCTGATAGGCCCATTACACATGCCTACGATGGGTATTCAAGAAGTCAAAATACAAACCATGAGACGTCTGATAATTGTATCATTATTCAAGAGCGATTACAGTACTAGCAAATATATCATCATGGATTCATAATATGATTCATAAACACTGCAAAGTTATATAGTACGAAACTATAGACTATATACTATATACTCTCTGATTTTCGGTCCAATGCATTACGTCATGTAGAACATTCGTTTTGAGAACAGATACACTTTGCTTTCGGTTTCGCACTCTTATCAACCAGAACGACTCTCACTGCAGTCGATAAGAAATAAAAAAGAGTTAAGAAAAATTCAGTATATTTATACGATACATAGTTTTATATCAAGTGTTAAGAAAAATTCAGTATATTTAAACGATACATAGTTTTAAATCAAGTGTTACGTACCTAGAGTTTTCCAGCGAGCATAAATGCCCTGTAAGCAACATCCTTGACTTGGTTCTGATCACCCCAAGCTTCCTTAAACTCATTAATCATCGAAGGTTTCAAAAGCTCTGCTCCTTGCTCCTTAGCCTTCACTAGAGGCTGCCAAGATTTAAAGAACCCTAAATACCCATCAAGCGAAAGCTTATGTGGAATCTCGAGAGCTTTAGGCCTTCCTTGACTCCCCAATCTTATATTTATAAAAGGAAACTCTATTGCTTTATAACCATCAAACGCCAAATTCATAGTTGGAGTTCTGTACGGTTTTGTTGAATCCACCAGACGTTTCATGATGGCATCAACCTTTGGGGTGACCACAAGGTCGTTGTAGACCCAAGCCGCGATTATACCACCTTCTTTACGGAGAACACGTCTCACTATGGCATAGAATCTTTTGAGGTCGAAATAGTGGAGAGATTGAGCGGCTACAATGAGATCTATGGAGTTTTCTCCACCGAGTTTAGCCACTAGATCGTCGTCTGACATTGATGGTGGAGTGTGAAGGTATGTGACTTTTGGGTGCGCCTTTGCAAGACTGATCTGTTTTTCGTTTATATCAGTTGCCACCACTTTTTGGTAGTAATCAGCGACCTATTTGCACATACATAATTAAGATTATAATTAGTTCGTAAAAATTAAAAGATTCTAGTACTTTGAAGAAAATGGTGTGGCAAAGGCTATAAAAAAATATCTTGGGTTGTTGATAAATTTATAAGTATAGAAAAAATATAACAAAAACATATAAAGTAGATGAGAAAGATGACATACACCAAGAGCAGCCTGACCGTTACCGGTCCCAACATCCCAAGCCACCTTGTGGTCGCTGGTTCGACCAGCCAACACTTTGTACCATATTGTCGGATATGTTGGCCTTGCGTTCAAGTATTCATTAGCTTGCTTATCCGTCAAAGTAGCCATTTGAGCCATTTTATTGTTTTTATTATATTGTTTTTTTTTTCCTTTTTTTTTCGTTGGTTCTGGTTAATAAATTGCATTTTCGCTTCATGTGTTTATTTATATAGTCTCGAAAATTTGGAAGGAACCAAAAAAAAACGAACCTCATGCTCCACTCAACTTGTACCTCTAGACTATCAGTTAGGACTTAATTTTATTTATTCTTTAGAGATAATGATCCTAGACAATGAAACCTGATTCTCCTTCACAATCAAAATACAGAAAAATCTTTGTCAAATACATCCCATGACAACACTAATCTATTTTTCTTGTAAAAATACGGAAATTATTTGTTCTTTTCTAAACTGTGCAAACTATTTGTTACGATAACTTAGAATTAAAATGAAAGCCTTTTCGAGAAAAAGATAACTTAGAATCAAATATCGCATTTATGCCTCAATCCACTATAGCGACAATTTTTAGCTATTTTCTCTACGAATAGAATAAACATTCGACAATGCAAGATCACGTAGGAATATATAATATATTCGCTGGTTTATATATTAGTCACCCACCTTGTCCTATTGAAAAGAGAAAGTGAGTATAAATCGTTGCACGATTTTTTTTTAAATATTGCTGGCATAAATTTAAATCATTGACGGTATAAAACAGTGTTGTGATTAGATTTCTAAACAACATGATTTTAAGTAAAACGTTTTGAAAAAATATTTAATTAGCACATGATTATAATTGGATTTTAAGACTAATGCCAGTAATTAGGAACCATAGAGTATCCATATGCATTAACATGAATCAGCACATGTGAACACACGCAACAACGTCGGAATAAAGCTCATTCTGAGATGAACTTTGAGTTACGCAAAGCCCAAAATATACATACAAAAACAATTCTTCCTAGGCCTCTTAGTGTTTTGTAAATACCAAATTCAAACCTAAAAGCTCAAAATATTAGCGGTGAGATTGTGGCCCAACGAAAATCCTGGCGTCCCCGACGATCGTTGTCACCGACGAACGTGAAATCTCGTCTTTTGTTTTGGGCCACTCACCCTGATCATCTAGAAACATTAGTTTCTTGAGCTACGTGGCTTCATTGGCTTCCACATTTTTATTGCATGCCAAGAAGAAAGAGTAGAACTCATACTCTTGAAACTGTTTGTCTGAAACTCTGAAAGAAAAAAAAAGGTTCGAAAATGACGGAGGAAACACCAAGGTATGTCTCAATCATCATCCCTTTAGCTTCATCTGTGATCTTAGTGATTTATCAGATTTTTTTTGTCTTTTTTTTTGTTTTTTTTTTGTAGATATGCTGTAGTTACTGGAGCAAACAGGGGGATTGGGTTAGAGATCTGCAGACAATTAGCAAGCAATGGGATTAGGGTTGTTTTAACCTCTAGAGATGAGAAGAAAGGACTTGAAGCTGTTGAGACACTGAGGCAAGAGATTGGTGTTTCTGATCAAAGTCTTGTCTTTCATCAGCTTGATGTCACTGATCCTGCTAGTGTCACATCTCTTGCCGAGTTTGTGAAAACCCAATTTGGAAAACTGGATATCTTGGTATGATTAAGCTAGTGTTTATTTTTTTGATTAAGCTGCTCCTATTAGACTTGCGATTAACAGTTCTAGTAACGCTTAATCTTAATTTGAGAAAAAGCCATATTCTATAAAATATACCTGTGAACAAATGCGAATTTAACCTTGAAGAAAGCAAATAAACTTAATAGATCAGAACACGATTAAAGCAACTATTGTTTATAGAGTTTATATATGAGTTAGTTAGTTAATTAGTTACAACCCTTTGATCCACATCTCCTATATATTAATTGAGAAACATTTGAAAAGATGTAACCTCAAGTTTGTATTAATTAAAAAGTAACATTGCTTAGTTGTCAATCAATTAGCATATCAATTAAACTGACGTGGCGGCTTTAGGTTCAATTGAAATTTGCTAGGGAAAAATAATTAGAGATGAACGCATGTAACATAGTTTATATATTTATATATATCGCACACATGTAATGAAAGAAAAGGAAAATATACGATTTGATAACGATTTGCATATATTAACTATAATAACTTCATTCCTTTTAATTTATGGAAGTGTATATGTAAAATGGAAAATACTTAAATTTAAATAATCATAACGTAATTTATAAATCATTGGTGTAAA